>CM060845.1:117572500-117772500 GCA_030762175.1 Metallyticus violacea | reverse complement strand
GGGTGTTTTCTCTGAAGGCAATAACAAGTTTCTGTTATAGACAAAAAAAATGTTTTTCAGAATCAGAGACTTGAACAGTGGGGTTTGCAACGAATGTGTAGTCAAAATGGAAGGAGAAATAACAGCAGTTCCGTTGCTCCTATTGCTGTAAGTCAAATACATATAATTATATATCCCTTTTCCGAGAGAAAGAGAGAAATATGCTTGTATTTATTTTTTCTGGAAGTTTTCAACAAGGAATAAACCCGGAGCTACTCCCTGATGAACAAGTCACTAAAGGAATTGCGGTTTGAATTCTTAATGCTTAGGACAGAGAACTGATGGGCTTAGTTGAGAGTTACTTATATAGAGAATACATTACCACTAACTGAGGACTTCAAACTTTCAGAATACTCGATTCTGCAATGAGTATTGATGTTTTAGTCTCTAAAGGAGTGTACCGTCAAACTGCATAGCTGCTCAGTTCTTACCTGCAACGTAATCTTCCTTCCATTTTTATACCAAGAATTTTCAGTTTACAAATAGTGAAGTTTGTAAGAAAGTATATTTTCTTGGAAATTTTATTAGTTCTAATTATTCAAAATAGCCCAAATGATAATCCCATTGCTGTTTCATAAGATAGAACGTTAAACATTCCACCGTACATCATTTAAACAATATTTACCGTTTTACTCACTTATTTACACATTTTATTTTATTTTATTTATTCTTTTTAAGTTTCTATATTTCTTTTACCATCCGAACCGGAATCAGCACACTTGAGATAGGATTTTTGCAAAATTTTCTTACGATCAATGAGGCACTTTAATTTATTGAATAAATAAATTTAAATACTGGGGGTTTTCAATTGTTTTGTAGCACGTTTAACGGCTACTGGTGGGTCGGCAGTTAGAGCAGTAATTCTCGGTATGGCAAAAGTATTATCCTCGCAATTGATTCGAATTCTCGCATTATAACTACAACTACAATAAATATAAGCACGTGATTTATGATAAGAGATATTCCAAATGTTGCTCTACATATTTCTGGCACCTTTTTAGAAATTTATCATTCATAGGAATCAGTTCATCTTCCGAAATTGAGTCAATTTCATTCCTGATATTTTCCTTCAGTTCTTTTAATGTGTGTAAGGGTTGTTTTTCAACTTTTCGCATAAAAAATCTCAGGGGACCGTACTAGCCATAATTTCTTACTAATTACCCTACCTTAAAAATTCCTTGAATGAAATTTAATTACTTATTAGCTTTATGCGCGATGGCAGAGTCTTGTTGAAAACAGTTAGCCAATATTCAAATAACGATGCTAGTTTATCATTACTATATCTTTTTGCATTACGGTGTTCTCAAAAAAGGCAACCTTAATTACTCTGTTTGCATTTAATGACACCATATCGATTTTCTCGTATTGCAAGGGGGATCTCTTGTGTAAAGGTTTTTCTGTGCCTGTTCTTTTGGGTCAAAACTATGTAATTGGAACCATATTTTTCCAGTAAAGAATATTAAACGTGGATCAAATATTCTATCATTAACGTTTCGAAACTCCCAATTAGAACTTACCCGAATATCAAGATCACCTGCCTGAAATTCTGGACAACAGTGACCTTGTATGCTTTCAAGTTTAAATGGACTCTCTTTGTATGAATAACACACTTCTAAAAAAGTGAAAGAAAGGTGCAAACACAGTGGGTGCCAAAAATGTATACACACTTTCACCGTAGATATCTAATTAAATATTTCAAAGTTGAACCGAAAAACAGCAGTAATGTGCAGTATGATGTTCTGTAAACAGATGTGACTCACTCACATTATGATAGCGTTGCTACGTGACAGGTAAATCAACAATGAACAAATGAGGCCAAGATTATCGTATGATGTTCTGTAAACAAATGTGACTAACATTACTTTATGCTAGCGTTGCTACAACAAAATGGAGCCAAGATTATCGTTTGAATAGCAGAAAGCAATTATGAAGTGGTATTGGAAAACCGAGAATGTTGTTGAAGTTCAAAGGTAATGGAGACGTGTGTAAAGAACAGAACCGCCGTTGGACTTCTACCTATGGGGAACTCTTAAGAATGTTGTATACAGTAGAAAACCAGCTACACTGGCAGCACTTCGGGAAGAAATTGAAACGGCATGTGCTGCAATCGCTGAGGACACTTTCGCAAACGTTGCTCAATCAGTAGTTCAACGTACTCAGAAGTGTATCGACGCCGATGGTGGGCATTTTGAGCAACTGTTGTAACTGTAAAAGTCTAAGATGATTAGTGCTCATCATGTTCTGTTAATGTGAATTTAGTTTTGTTATATTAATACAGTTGTTTCTATTTTTTTTGGCACCCTCTGTATGTAGCGGGGCATTTCGAACATCTCCTGCCATAGATATGTTTATTTTAATTGTAATTGTAGCTGCGATAAAGAGAACCTAAATCAGTGGGGCGGGTATTATATCCCAACCGCCGGGAGTTACCGCTCTGACTGCCGACCTGCCAGCTGATGAGAAGCGGGCAACAACACCACGGAACACCCGGTAGATGAAACTTTTTGCTTCCATACAAATTTCTGAGCTAACTTTCAAATTTCGTTGTCCTACTCTTTCGGTTTTCTGATTAAGAGAGAGCTCCTGCTAAAGTAACAACTAAACATAAAATATCAGTTTAATTCATAGTTGATATTCAAGATTTTAGACCGCAGGAGAACCAACATTTATCTTTTATATAGACAGAGATGAAAGTACTGGTTTAAAGTATGGGTCATACAATAAAATCATTCAATTTCACAGTCTGCAAACTACAGATGTAAGCCAAGAACGGAAGTATACGGCATAGTAAATTCATTTTTATATACGAATGATCCTTAACTTGAAAGTGTAAATTATCCCCTATCGAAACAGTTTCCCAACAAAATGCAGGAACACGTCCCGCCGGTATATAGGCAACAATGACGCCCACCGGACCGCGTCTCTAAAGATTACAAAAGAGAGCCTCTGGTAGAGGGATGATTGATGACTGCTGCGGACGAAATATCAGTATTCTTGGAGGACCTACATCTTCCCCCAATCCGACGATACATCCAAAAGGTCATGCTGGCTTTAGAAACATCAATAGACGTTCCCTGCCAAGACTGCTTTTCATAAATAATATTTTATATTTTAAAGTAAATATGAGGACAGGTTAATAAATGATTTGGAATAGTATCATAACATGTCCAAGTCATTTACACTTGAAGAAAAAGAAACTATGGTCGAAAATAGATAAATATTTTTATTTAGTTTATTTGAAGATGCTCTTTAACCTCTATGGTTATTAATGCTGTATTATTTTTAGCCTACAACATTTACTCAGACGCCTCTTCTTTTAGTTGCCGTAAATCTACAACACGGGACATGCGGATTTACTTCCGTCCTAGGATTTTTACGTCCTAAAATCCATCGACTCTGACCAGGTTTGAATATGCGACCTGAGTCTATGAGGCAAGTATGGGTAGATTTCATGCAGTATATAATACCATGTGAGCAATGAGGATCCAATAATATGCATAAAGCGCCAAATGTACTAATAGTCCGCAAAGTACAAGTTTCTAATAAAGTAGTCTTTTCTTTAGAGCTAATGTTTCTAAGTTGCCCATTTCCCCAAGTGATAGAAAAATAAATACAGTGAATGCCAAAAAATATTTACAAACTTCAAGCAAAGAAAAAAACTGTTTACATAACAAAATTGAATTTATACAAACAGAAAATGTTGAGCACTAATCACCTTCAACATTTACAGCTGCAAGTTGCTCAAAATACCCACCATCGGCGTGGATACACTTCTGAGTACGTTGAACTACTGATTGAGCAACGTTTGCGAAAGTGTCCTCAGCGATTGCGGGAAATGAACCTCTTCGTCCTATCCAGTACCTTGGAAGATTGTCATCAAGGTACGCACGCACATCTCGGGGCAATGTAGAGGTGCACCATCAAGTTGGAAGTAACATTCCTCATTTCCATAGAGTGTATGAATGGCGGGTAAGAAGGATATTCGTATTATGTTCGGGTACACTGGGCCAGTTAATGTTTCTTTAAAAAGAATGGTCCAATTAGACCCCTAGATGACAACCCACTGTTTTAATAATAATACGCTAGTTCTGCTAGTCCCAGTTTCACGTGCACATTTCCTTATAGATTTCTGCGACTTTCCAAAACTATAGCCGAGAACCTATTACTACTACTACTATTACTACTATTACAGTTACTACTACTATTACTACTACTACTACTACTACTACTATTACTACTACTACTACTACTACTACTACTATTACTACTACTACTATTACTACTACTATTACTACTACTACTATTACTACTACTATTACTACTACTATTACTACTACTATTACTACTACTATTACTACTACTATTACTACTACTATTACTACTACTATTACTACTACTACTATTACTACTACTACTACTATTACTACTACTATTACTACTACTACTATTACTACTATTACAGTTACTACTACTATTACTACTACTACTACTACTACTACTACTACTATTACTACTACTACTATTACTACTACTATTACTACTACTATTACTACTACTACTATTACTACTACTATTACTTCTACTACTATTACTACTACTACTATTACTACTACTATTACTACTACTACTATTACTACTATTACAGTTACTACTACTTTTACTACTACTACTACTACTACTACTACTATTACTACTACTACTATTACTACTACTACTATTACTACTACTACTATTACTACTACTATTACTACTACTACTATTACTACTACTGTTACTACTACTATTGCTACTATTACTACTATTACTACTATTACTACTACTACTGTTACTACTACTATTACTACTATTACTACTACTACTACTGTTACTACTACTATTACTACTACTACTGTTACTACTACTACTGTTACTACTACTACTACTGCTACTACTACTGTTACTACTACTACTACTACTATTGCTCTTCCAATGATTTTGATTTATGATCTACAGTGTTTTCTTCCGAATGAACGAACCATTATATAATCCAAGTCTTATCGATTATGCAGGATGTCACATCCCTTCATGAGGTTCTTAAAAAGAAAGGTTGAGTTTAACATTTGTCTGTATTTTATCTACGAAATTGCTGAAAGGAATCTTATATATATATATATATATATATAGAGAGAGAGAGAGAGAGAGAGAGAGAGAGAGACGCACATTTCGGATTAATTCTTTCTTTGGTAAATAGGATATCCAGTTTCTAAACCCCCTTGTTTTGCATTTACTTCAGCTCTATCCTTGTCGTTACTATTCTTAAATGCGGCCTATATTGCATTCAAATTTTTCTAATTGGTATGGACACATTTCTTTACTGCTGAAGAGCTATGGCCGTAAGTTTTGTCTTATCACCATGAGGAAGGCTGCATTCTATGCAGTGATACCCTGCTGCTCACGTGGGTCGGTTGTGGTGTTTTGGCATGGAGTGCTTTTAAACCGCGGTCGTTATGTGTATTGCGCTGCTCTTCCCGGCTCAGTCACACTGCTGACCGCGTCTGAACCACCTCCCTTCGCGGCACCTGGCGGAAATATGTACAGAGGGTGCTAAAAATGTATTCACACTTCAAGCAAAGAAAAAACTGTGTTAACAAAACAAAACTGAATTCACACAAACATAAAATGATGAGCACTAATCATCTTAGACTTTTACAGTTACTACAGTTGCTCAAAATGCCCATCATCGACGTCGATACACTTCTGAGTATGTTGAACTACTGATTGAGCAACTTTTGCGAAAGTGTCCTCAGAGATTGCAGCACATGTCGTTTCAATTTCTTCCCTAAGTGCTGCCAGTGTAGCTGGTTTTCTACGGTATACAACATCCTTAAGAGTTCCCCATAGGTAGAAATCCACCGGAGTTAGATCCGGAGAACGCAGTGGAAACTCAACCGAACCTCTTCGTCCTACCCAATGCCTTGGAACATTGTCCTCAAGGTACGCACTTACGTCTAGGTGGTAATGTGGTGGTACACCAATCCGTTAGAAATAAATTTTCTCATTTCCATAGAGTGTACGAATTGCGGATGTGCCTATCATAGTCAGGTATACTGGGGGCTGTTCCTTCACAAAAGAATGATCCAATTAGACCCCTAGATGACAATGCACACCAAACATTAATTTGAGGTAAATTAACAGCCTTTTCCAAAATAACAAGTAAATTGTTTGCACACCAGTAGACACAACTATGCTGGTTAACAGCCCCGTTCAACTTAAATTGTGCCGAATAGGACCAAACAACTTTCCCTACAA
Source organism: Metallyticus violacea (assembly GCA_030762175.1). Taxonomy (NCBI): domain Eukaryota; kingdom Metazoa; phylum Arthropoda; class Insecta; order Mantodea; family Metallyticidae; genus Metallyticus; species Metallyticus violacea. Next base: position 117,766,173 of record CM060845.1, on the reverse strand, counting down.
AGGCCTTCTGCTCTTGCACCATGTTCCGAAACCATTTTCAGTGCTGCATTCTCCAATCAGGGTCATCTTCGTTTAATGCATGAAAAATTTTTGGGATGAAAACCTTCAACTTTGCTGTTTAAATAACACGACGTACGCTGGTTCTGCTAACCCCAGTCTCACGTGCACATTGCTTTGTAGATTTCTGCGGCGAGTGCTCCTAACGTTCTAAAACTATAGCCAAGAACCCCTGACTTGTTGCTGTGCCTCGTTTCCCACATGTGCCCTTGTGAACATTGCATACTTTAGCATGACCATCAAATTTGTCTCGAATGCGTGCAATTGTTACTCGAGTTGACGATTCTGTTCTGTACACACCTCTCCATTGTCTTTGAACTTCAACAACATTCTCGGGTTTTCCAACACCATTTTAAAATTGCTTTCCGCTGTTCAAACGATAATCTTGACTCCATTTTGTTGTAGCAACGCTAGTATAGCGTAATGTGAATCATAGCTGTTTACGATAATCTGGTTTCATTTGTTCATTGTTGATTTACCTGTCACGTAACAACGCTAGCATAATGCATGTGAGTCATATCTGTTTACAGAGCATCATACTACACATCACTGTTGTTTTTGGTACAACTTTGACATATATTATATACATATCGACTGTAAAAGTGTGAATACGTTTTTTTGCATCCTCGGTATTTTGAATTAGAACATTGATTGCGGAAAGAGTTGTCTTAGCACAAACCTAACAAATCTGTGACTGATAAACCACCGTTACGTAACAATCATGTACTTTCAATATAGTAGGTTATCTCTTACTTGCATCTCAAAGTTCAGACAAGAACATTGCATATTACGATTAATGTAGTAGAAGGGATGCACAACTTTTGCACCATATTTCTTGCTTGTTTGATATTGAGAAGTACGGTTATATTGAAGGGTAATGGGTTTGCATAAACGAATTTCGGTTAAGTATTTTTCGTTTTTTTTTAAGTTGGTAGCTCACACAATCTAGTGAAAGGCGCATCTATGTAGATATTTACTGCGTACGACTCCCAGGTGGCGTTTTTGCATTGAGTAGTAGGCACATTGAGCTGGGGAACGTAAACATTGTGAGGCAGTATCAAATGGATGGTTCAAGGAGACAGTAATAGAGGAAAAGACTTGCTTGTAAGAGATGGTTTCAAGTTTAGCAAAGTGTGCACATATATAGAGGACATGCACGTTGGCGTTGTACAGCTAAGAACTGTCCTGAAAAATAACAACGTTAAACATGCATACAAAAACTGTAGCCAGCCCTAATCAACAGAGCAATGAAATATATTTTGTGTATCAAAAGGTTCGTGCGCGTGTAAAAGATGACTTAAGTGAAAAATCAATCATTTTAATATCCGGAACATTTAATAAAAATCCCTCTATTCGTGCTAGTGCATTGCAAAACTACCAAAAACCTTACCTAAAGTTTACTAAGCTGTAAGTAACTGTACTAACAAAGATTTTGTGCTTCTGAATGATCGCGAAAGCAGTGTGATTATTTTTGGAGGTGAAATCAGTGGTAATAATCCTTGGGGTGTCGTTTCATGAAAGAAAAGTGCGAATGTTTAAGGTTGAAACTATCAAAGAAAATAGTTGCACATTTCGAATTTACTATATATGAGAAATTAGGTCAACATGGAGTGAGGCAACTCAACTCTTGGGCTGTCAGTTTCAAACTGGTGGCGTAAACTACAAAGTATCAACCTAGCAAGTGTGTTCCAAGACAATTCATCTGACGTTGGTAAGTGACTTAAACATTGTTTTGGTTTGTCGTATTTAGCTGTAGAGCAAATAGGTAATACTTTTGTTTTTGATAATCCTGAGAATTATATATGAAAAACAAAGTAACACTATTAACAATGTAACAAATTAGCAGTAATAATAAAAGTAGAAAAGGATTAAATACGTAGATAAAGTCCCACCTGAAATTGCAATTGGTCACAAATGGTCACTTGTCTTCTTGCCATAGAAGGACTCCACGAGTTCGAAATATAGCGATCTCAAGTGTGACTTTTTCTTAGTGTTTTATCCTTTTCTTCTATTATAACTACTGTTAATTTGTTACATTGTTAATAGTGTTACTTTATTTTCCTTTTCCTTTTATATTATATTATATATATATACATATATATATATATATATATATATATATATATGTCTGATGAGGTCATATTCAATCCTACAATACGGGCCGAGCAATCGTCTGAAGTGATGATTTCTCGGCCCATACGAACGCATTATAAATTCAATGCTTTATTTAACTGCTCACAACCAGGAATTTTTAAAATAATTTAATTTCTAGAAATATTCAAACGGAGACTTATTTCAAAGACCTGCAGGCCCATAAAAGAAGAAAAGTGTAAACAAAGAACGCAAGGCTGAAAATTAAGAGAAGGCCAGATTTCTCGCATTGCTTTTGTGAAGTACGTTTCTTATTAAAACAAGAAAACTAGCACAATCTTTACAATTTTTATACATTTTTAACCAGCAAAAATTTTGGCGACTTGTAGTGTAAATCATGCAAGCACAATTTTTAACCATACCGCTCGCATGCGCGCTTGGCAGTCTGTGAAAGTTGTGCTCTAACATCTTAATGGGGTGCCAACCTAAAATGAAAATGTTGCATAATGAGTTTGAGTTATTGGTGCAAACACATTATGCATCTAAAGCAAACACGTTTGGCGTAATTGCAAGTGGCGCAATTGTGCTGACGCAGCAGAATACATCAAAGCACCTGACCTCGTGGTATTGAAAGGAAACCCCTATTCCCGTTAACTCTGCTAAACAATGCAGCACTCAGTAGTTTTTTCACAGTACTGAGTCAGACCTGCATATGTTTTGGATTAAATTCTTAGATAGCAGTTTTTAGTCTATACTCTTTGTTCTGTAATTTAGCATTACTTAATATTGTTTATACTAGAGCATTAACATTTATTTTATGAAAATCTTTCATTAAATTGGAAAACATTTAAAGACGAAATAGTGCAATGTACACATTTGGACTAAAAGGTTAAAGTGAAACGAGCTTCTTATACCTCAATATGATGATTTTATTATTAATTTTTTTTTTTACTTCAGACTGTCCAATACTAGAAAAAAGGTATCAAAATTAAACGAAAATTAAACACAAAATTCAGATTGTTCCCAAAATGTGAAAATTGTGTGAAACTGATTAATTAATCGAAATAGATAATTCGAAAGCACAAGGTTAGTTTCGTTTTGAATGAATTCAGTTTCTAGATTCCCTTCGATTCATGAATCGAAATAGATGATAATTCTAAAGCACAAGGTTAGCCTAGTTTTTGAATGCATTGCGTTTCTAGATTCCCTTCGATTCTCGAATCAAAATAGATGATAATTCTAAAGCACAAGGTTAGTTTAGTTTTTGAATGAATTCAGTTTCTAGATTTCCTTCGATTCATGAATCGAAATAGATGATAATTCTAAAGCACAAGATTAGTTTAGTTTTTGAATGCATTCAGTTTCTAGATTCCCTTCGATTCATGAATCGAAATAGATGATAATTCTAAAGCACAAGATTAGTTTAATTTTGAATGCATTCAGTTTCTAGATTCCCTTCAATTCATGAATCGAAATAGATGGTAATTCTAAAGCATAAGATTAGTTTAGTTTTTGAATGCATTCAGTTTCTAGATTCCCTTCGATTTATGAATCGAAATAGATGATAGGCGATCTCCTCCTTCCCTGAATCTATTACAGAGTATGGAAGTATGGAATGGGTTTTTTGTTAATGGTGAATAATACATGTGTAAAAGCATTGAGAATACAGTTTGACAGCTCAATATATTGGAATAATTTCAAAAGAACCACACTTTTAATTGTACAGAACACTACCAAAACCAACTTCGGCTAAAATCGAATCATTATGGTGAAAAATACGAAATTCCATAAAAAATTAATTTGAACATTTTATTTAAACATTTCAAATGCATCAATTAACATTTGATTATTGATATGTCGCTAAACAATTGGATCTATAAGCACTAATCTTCAATTTTTATCTACGCATTTCCTTTCACAAATGTTTTAAAACTCATACGTTTGCAAATCAAATCAAATAGAATAGAAAGAAACCTCTGTTTATTTAAAATCACGAGAGGGTGTATTCAGGAGTCGTCATTTTTAAACGTTTAACGTTAGTAGAAAGGAAAATTCTCACTTGAGATATTCGGTCACGGCCTGGATTCGAAGCCTTCCGTGTCCTCCTCAAAGCCTAGATTCTATAGTCCCCGTGGACTCCCTAAGGCTTCTCTGCTGTGAGAGATTTATTTCTTAAGATGCAACTTGTAATGCTACGAGACTGTTTAACCTGGGCTTATAGTTTAACCCTCAACTGTATTCATAATGGACGAAATTCGTTAACCGCTAAACTAATATGAAATCAGTGGATAGAGGAAAAACGAACACATAGACGTGACGAACCCTTACTGCTCCATCAACCAACGAACGAGGCAGTAAACACCTTGTGCGCATGACATTATGGGCCACAAAGTGTGTTGAAATTTTAATGACTAGCAATTTATTTTGGCTGTAATTTGAATTTTCAAGCATCACTGCTAGACGGTTTTCTGAAATAAATGCTATTACTTAACCATTATTAGGAAGGCAACTTATATAAATTATTGTTCGCTCTAAGTGTTAACAATCATGTAATAATCCCACGAATAAAATACTTAATCGTGACAATCCAGTAATTAAGGACACAGGTAAACTTTTATTAAATTTGAGCCATTCATTTTCTGGTATGGATTATCTTAACTTTTGGTAATAACGGAACCTGCCAATTTCTAAGGTCTTCGAGATGAAAAATGAAACGAATTAATCAATGATGAAGAAAATACGTCTGTAGTCTGTTGCACATTAGCTTCAAAAATAAATAAAAAATACAGCAACTGATTCTTCCCTTTTGCTTTTCGTTTCATCTCTGTCATTGGAGGAAAATATCAAATTAAAGGATAGCTTAATTCAGCATTATGTGCATTTATAATCGCAAGGGGGGGGGGAAACATTTTTAATTTATCGTAGGTTAAAAGTTAATGTATTTAAACTTAAACCAAAAATTAGTTTTGTTCATAAACTATATCAGATCAAATTGTTTTTATACTTAATATCAGCATAGTAACTAGTATAGCTTTATTTAGACACACCATACTTCATTAAATGAATTATTTCCGTTTAAATCTATTGAACGCACGTTTAAGCTTTACTCCTCTCCCCTATGGCGCGACAGCAGAACTGTCTTGCCGCAGCAACTACTGCGTGCTCAACCGTCTTGCGACATCATTGATAGACAGCAGTATGGCAGGAGGGCATATGATCATCATGCCGGTATCCCGCCGGTCGCCTATTACGCAGCTTTCGAAATCGAAGGACGCCACCTATCAATTATCCATCCACCTTTTCTCACAAACATAGGTTACCCCATTCCAGAACTCCCTAAGTTGAAAAATTCCTAAGCAAGTACCGGGAATCGAACCCATAATCTCTCGGACAAACAGTCAGCAACGCTAACTACCAGGAAATGGTCTAGAATTTATTAGCATTTATTACTTTTCAGGGTAGGAGAAAGCAACGGATAAATTTTTGAAAAAGAATAGTTTCCATTGAATTATAGCACGATTTAGTAATATATCACATAGAGAATTGTTTGTTCATTGGATTATACGCCTTCCTCAAGTAACGGAAATGCTTTTTGTACATAATAATTACCTATCGTGTACAGAGTGCCAAAAACATGTATACACTTCAAGCAAAGAAAAAACCGTGTTAACACAACAAAACTGAATTCACACAAACAGAAAATGATGAGCACTAATCATCTTAGACTTTTACAGTTACAACAGTTGCTCAAAATGTCCACCATCGGCGTCGATACACTTCCGAGTACGTTGAACTACTGATTGAGCAACGTTTGCGAAAGTGTCCTCAGCGATTGCAGCACATGCCGTTTCAATTTCTTCCCGAAGTGCTGCCAGTGTAGCTGATTTTCTACGGTATACAACATCCTTAAGAGTTCCCCATAGGTAGAAGTCCAACGGAGTTAGATCCGGAGAACGCGGTGGGAACTCAATCGGACCTCTTCGTCCTATCCAGTACCTTGGAGGGTTGTCATCAAAGACGTACATACATCTCGGTGGTAATTTGGGGTGCGCCATCCTGTTGAAAGTAAAATTGCTCATTTCCATAAAGTGCATGAATGGCATATAAGACGGAATTGTTACTCGCGTTGACGGTTCTGTTCTGTACACACGTCTCCATTGTCTTTGAACTTCAACAACATTCTCGGTTTTCCAGTACCACTTCAAAATTGCTTTCCGCTGTTCAAACGATAATCCCTCTCCATTTGGTGTAGCATACTAGCATAACATAAAGTGAGTGACATCTGTTTTCAGAACATCAAACAATGATCTTGACTTCATTTGTTCATTGTTCATTTACCTGTCACATAGCAATGCTATCATAATGGTGAGTCACATCTGTTTACAGTACATCATGCTACATGTTCCTGTTGTTTTTCGGTTCAACTTTGAAATATATTAAATAGATATCTACTGTGAAAGTGTGTATATATATTTTTTTTAGCATCCTCGGTATTTGCTTGTTCTAAATGTTTTTCCTATTGTGTACAGATTCCATTCGATTTGTCATCTTAGTGATCTTAACATTATACTGTTTTCGTATTACACCGCGAAGAACTGTTTCGATATTTTCACGAAGTTTTTTAGACTACAAGAAACGGGTATGAATATTCCCCACTAAAACGCACCATACGACAAATCAGAACTTCGTGAAAAATGTGGAAAACCTAAGCGTCTAGAAATCAGCTACTGGGAGGCAGCAGTTGGAGTAGGAGTTCATTCTCATGACCAGTATGAGAGATCGCCCCATCTTGTTGAAATACTTGCTTGTACATATAATAAGGTAGTTCAGCTCGCAACATTCAATAACTTGCTCCTTGATGAGGTGACAATTCTGTTTCCATGTGCATTCTCAATGAAGTAAGGACTAATGATGCGGTGGGAGGACCAGAGACTCACACTGTCACTTACTTCGAATGTATGTAGTGGTCTCTGTGCATATTCATTCAGTTTTTTTTCTAAACCGTGAAAACGAGCATTTTGATTTGACATGGACACTCAGTAACACGTCACATTCGTCAAATCATCGCCTACTTAGGATCTTGATCGTATTGAACATACGAGGGTAAGTCCATAAGTTTCCGGTCAAAATATTTTCTAGGTATGATAAAGAAAAAATGTTTACTTTTAAATATAGTTACCCTTTATTGTTATACACTCCTCACATCTTTGAATTAATATTTCAATCCCCTATCCCAAAATAGTCAGAAGTCTTGTCTGCAAAATGGGCATAAACAGCATCCATCACTTCTTCGCCACACTTACATTTCCATTCTCGAAGGTCCTTCCTGAGTTCTGGGAAGAGGAAATAGTCGCTGGAAGCTGGATCTGGGCTCTAGGGTGGATGGTCGATCTCCTTGAAGCCACATTTCTTCACAGCTTCCTTTGCAACAAGAGCTGTGTGCACAGGCGCGTTGTCGTGAAGAAGGCGCACACCACCACTCAGCTTTCTCTTTGATGGAAGGACGTAGTCTGTGGGGAAGGCCAGCATAGTACTCCCCATTTACTGTGGTATTGTCTTCTTGAAGTCAATGAAGAGTATTCCTTCACAGTCCCAAAAGATTGTGGCCATGATCTTCTTGGTTGAATGAGTGACCTTGGCCTTTAGATGCGGTGCTTCGCCAGGTTTACGCCACTCCATTGTTTCTCTTTTGAACAAGGGATCATAGTAGAGTATCACAGTTTCATCTCTTGTAAAAATGGTGTGCAGAACTTCTCTCTCGTTGCCACGGCAGAGCTCCAAAAATGCCTGACAACAGATGATTCGTTGCTGCTTTTGGACATAGGAAAGAAGTCTAGGCATCCATCTTGCGCTAACCTTATTCAGGTTTAAATGTTCATGAATAATTCGAAGGACTGCTGTTTTAGAAAGGCCCAGCCTTGCTGCTATTTCTGTGACTTTGAGCCGCCGGGCTTCAAAAATTTCTCCTTCCACAAGAGCGATGTTTTCAGTAGTGAGCACCTCCAAGGGCCGACCTGCACGCTCTTCGTCCTCAATGCTTTCTCGACCCATTCGAAAAGGTTTGGTTCATTATTTTACGGTAGAATATAAAGGGGGATGCTTCCCCATATACACCGTCCAATCGCTGTTTAATTTCTTTTGGATTAACTTCTTCTTTTGTGAATAACTTAATAACAGCTCGAAACTCCATTTTGAACATGTTTCAATGTTCTACACATAGTCTTCTTTATGCAGCTATATCTGAACAACTGAACACAGCGGAGCGGAAGTTACAGCTGCAATTGTTTATTTAATAGATAAGGTATGACACCAGATAAGGGTTTTGTAAAGGCGATAATCCTTATCGGCGAGGCCGGAAACTTATGGACCTACCCTCGTAACACTTAACGCGATACGAACTCGTTGTATGAAGTCTGACTCCTTCAGCTCATAAGATTAACTTGTTTTTGTAAGAAATATTTTGCACGCAATCTTCGATTACTCCCCCCCCCTTGTTGGAACACCCTGGATTTGAACTACTTTTAAATAACTTTCCAAATAAAAGTCATTTTGAAATACGTTTAATAACATATGCATATCTTAGAAAGCCCATTGTCTTTAGTCCATTGCTTACATATGTCATTGTTGATTTGTGTTACTCAGAGTGAAAAATGTTGGATATGAGTGAGAGATAAGTTAAAAAGGAGACAGTCTGTTGCTGGAGATAGTTTTGCGGATTGGTAAGCCGCTCGAGGCAGTTAGAGAAAGTTAAATGAGATATGTCTCTTTTATTTCGACAAGGCAACCTACTTGCTGCACAGTTTGTTAGGTTTTCCGAGCCCAACTTTAAATTACTTACTCTTTTCGTCCCTTATGGAATAAGGAAAATGTTAACTTTGTAAGCTCACCTTGCCGGTTTATTCCAATGCGGTAGAACTTCTGTAAAAACTTGTTAAATTGTATTTCTGCATGTTTTTATTAGAACTGTGTTTCTACAGGCTTTACTATGGAACTTTTTCTTAATATAAAGGACACTTGGTCATCGACGGCAGAGAGACGTATTCTCGAGGGACTCCGTGAGAATATCAACAGCTTCTCTATCGAATCCACTTCCATTGCAATTCAGTTGAACCACGTCCTCTAAGACACAGACAGATAAACGAAAAGTTTGAGTTACAAATTAGGGAACCAACGATGTGTAAGAGCTAAATACAATTTAGGGGGGGGGACCCTAAAGCAGCTCTTTATCATTTACTTTGCACTTTGTTTTCCCTGAGAATTTCTCTTATTTATTTATCGTACCTTTCTTTGATATTCTTACACTTTCCACCACCCCTTTTGATTTTCTTACATTCTCCCATAATATGTGTTGAGTATGACCTTACATCATTCTTCCATTGAACAAATAAGTCATTAATTACATTTCATTAATTCCTCTAGTTTAGTTCATTCCCCTTTCTTTCTATGGATCATTTTTTTTATTTGGTTCTTCATGACGAATATAACCGACTTCGCTGAACTAGTGACGCCATCTATTTTCGCCTAAAGCTATGACCTTCATAGAGTTAAAACACATACCGAGGGTGACAAAAAATGTATACACACTTTCACAGATATATATATTTCAAAGTTGGACCGAAAAACAGCAGTAATGTGTAGTATGATGTTCTGTAAACAGATGTAACTCACGTACATTATGATAGCGTTGCTACGTGACAGGTAAATCAACAATTCAAGATCATGTATGATGCTCTATTAGCATTGCTACAACAAAATGGAGCCAAGATTATCGTTTGAACAGCGGAAAGCAATTTTGAAGTGATGTTGGAAAATCGAAAATGTTGTTGAAGTTCAAAGGCAATGAAGACGTGTGTACAGAACAGAACCGCCAACCCAAGTAACAATTGCACGCATTCGAGACAAAGTTGAGACTCATGGTACCGTATACCGTAGAAAACCAGCCAAGCTGGCAGCACTTCGGGAAGAAATTGAAACGGTATGTGCTCCAATCGCTGAGGACAATTTTGCTCAATCAATAGTTCAACATACTCAGAAATGTATCGATGCCGATGATGGGCATTTCTTTTGTAACTGTAAACGCCTAAGATGATTTGTGCTCATCATTTTCTGTTTGTGTGAATTCAATTTTGTGATGTTAAAACAGTTGTTTCTTTGTCTGAAGTGCAGATACTTTTTATGGCACCCTCTGTATTTCATGACGCACTAATTAATGATGCGTTACAAGCAGGATATCATTCTATTTTGGACAGTTAACGAGAAAATTGAAATGTACATGGTACCATCTTACAATTTTGTGACTGACATGTTTCATCAAAACTAAGAGAACAAAACGACACCTCGCTGCTTGGATGACAGTTAAAAGTCGTATATTTATGACTGAAAGAGACTAGATACATCGCAATTATCTAAATAACGAAATAAACACAAATCTACAAAAATTCAAACGACTATAAACAAGACAAACCAATCAATCTGAAACACAAGTTTGAGACACACACTCGGTCCTGGTGGTGTAGTGGTTACCATACTTGTCTCCTATACCCAAATCGCGGGTTCGAACCCGGCCAGGACAGATGGATTTTTTCGGGCGTAAAAATCCTAAGTATGGCTTCCTTCGGAAGGGAAGTAAAGCCGTGGGTCCCGTGTAGTACATTTACGGCACGAAAAAGAACCTTAAGCCTGAAAGAGAGGCCTCTGAGCAAAATTTGTCGGCCGTTTCACGCCCTGAGTTGAATGGGACGCTGATGACCTGAGATGTTAAAGAGCGTCCATAAATAAATCAATCAAAAGAGAGAGAGAGAGAGAGAGAGAGAGACAAATAAATAGATTCCAATATACCAGTTATAGAAGTGTGGAGAAATCTTAAGAACAGATAGAAATGATTTGTGTTCCTTTGGAAATACTTAACGAACACTTTGCTATTTGCATATCTATTATCTCAGAGACCATAGACAAAAACAAAAACAACAACAAAAAATCGTATGAGCCGACTACAACGCGTAAATCATTTTTCTTCATTTACATTACCTGCGGTGACGTGAAAATGTGCTAAGCCAGATTAAATAGACAGGATAAGCATCATTCTCTTAAAAAAAATTATTGACATTATTTTACCAACTTTGACGCACATATTTAATGCATCCATAATGACATCAAAATATCCTAGCCCTCTGGAATTCAAGCATTTGTGCGATCCATAGCAAAAATCACTTCACGCTTCACCCCTCAATATTAACAAACGTATTAGCATCCTGCTTGCCATATCGAAAGCACTGGGGTGAACCGTTGGCAAGCAACACACTGATTATCTTAACGAGCACAACTTAGCATTCCTGGCTGATTACAATACGGCAACTGCCTTGCTTGACGCTCGATCCAATGATTTCACTATCTCTCCGGCCGACTTCAGCGTGTTGCAGTAGGAGATCGCTTTTCGCCTTGGAGGTTAGTAGAGTGCGGAGTGGCACAAGGGTTAGTACGAATACCAACACTATTTTATATTTATATAAATGATGAAATAGTTACTTGTTCGTATCGCAAGTTTATGTAATTAATATATGTGATATTTATTTGTTTTGTATGTATTAGCTTACAGCAGGGTATCACATTTTATTAATGTATTTATTTTTATGAATACCTCCCTCTACAGCTGTATAACCAAACACTATCAATGTCAGTAATACTGTAAATATTTATTTTAATTTATTTGAATATGTAAGAAAGGCACGAAAATTGAACATAACAATTTTTTCTGGTAAACCTTTCGTTTAGGCAGCTGGCTTTCAAAACGCGGTGATAAACCTTAACAATAGAGCCAATGTCCTTCCATCGACCAAACAGAGGTTTAAAGGGAAAAACTTTCACTTTTGCCGTGAAAACAAGCCACACCGCGTGGGAATCTTAATAGACCCCTAGCAGAGTACAATGAACTTTTATGGTGTTAACTCTTTAAACATTTAAAGGGAAGCAATAGCTAGGCTCATCTTACCAATATGTTAAGGCACGGACTCGTGAGCGGGAGGTCTGCGGTTCGAATCCCGCCAGGACCGTCCTCCCTGACTGGGGTTTTTTCCAGGTTTTCCTCAGTCTTCATAACTGGCAAATGCCGGGGAGGTACCTAAACTTAGGCCTGGAACGCTTCCTTCCTTAAAAAAAAAAATATCCTTTCCCAATTTATCATTTCATTTCATGTATCATCAGTGTCCACCGCCTGTGGTGCCTCAGTAGTAAAAACGGGCGTTAAACACTACTCAAAAAAAAAAAAATCTTACCAATATACGGAGTTGTAAATGAAATGTTAGAGAAATAATATTGACGGGGCTCCAATGACAATTATTCTTATGAAAACAGCGCAAAGTATAGCTTGGGTTGTGCCCAACGAATTTGGATTTGTATTTCGTATATAAAGGAGCATTCAATCCACCAAAGTACGCATTTTGGCTAGCCAAGTTCGGTTGGTTCACGCCGCTTCTCGTACCAAGTACGATGCAGTTCATTTTCTAAGTCCGAGGCAGCATAGCGTAGTTAAAGTATTTTTCGCCGATAATTTCGCTGCAATAACTGAAGTACTGCATATTCATTGTTAAGTTAACACAGTCTATTTAACAAGAGTTTTAGTACAAATCGATCGTATTACTTGCATCGCCAGCCTACGCTACAAGGTTCACCACAAATCTAGTTCATAAACTGCACTATTACAGTACGTCGTATCGAGTGTTCCTTTATATCTCAGACATTTTTTCTTAGCCCCGTTGAGCTCCACTCAACGAAAACAAGCCATTGACCATGAGACAGGGTCGTCGGGGAAGTGTTGGCGATCTACAAAAATATTCCTACATCCAATATTGTCCATAAACTTTGGCACCTAAAGGGGGGTCATTATAGAGCCGGCACCAACAACAAAACTCTAAATGAGTCACGAAACACATTAAACGTGGGAGATACAATATATATTCACGATAAGACTTAATCATCAACTCTATAGCTGAACTTAACGAAGACTTAACGATTCAGTACCAATATGGGCTAAACAGAACCTTATCATAAATCCGGGCAAATCGCAGGCAATCATAATGGGGCATAATCGATTACTAAACAAAATTAATCTAACAGTACTAATTTCTGTGAAATTTAATGAAACAAAAATATCACTAACATTGTTTATAAAACCTCTTAATGTCCATTTTGATCTTAATTGTCAAATTAAAATAAAATAAATTTTAAAATATATTTTCAGTATTCAATTACTTGAAACGGCTTATGGATTTTTTCACATTCACTATTGGGACACTTGGAACCACTTTAAGTATTGATTACTGCGACATGTATCACGACAAATCTTGGACAAAGTCTACAACGTATTCACAATGCCTGCGTTTCCTATGTACGCTACCTACGTAAATCAATTTGCAAGTGTGGGCCTTTAAAAGTATCCCAATGCTGCACTAGAGATCCTGCTTGATCTAACACCGCCAGATATATTCCTTAAAGCGGAAGCAAGACTCGCAGCTTATAGATTATCACATTCAGGAGGATGGAGTAATGGCTAAAATCCCGGACGTCTAAAATATTAGAGGTCATGGATAGTTCAGAATTAGAGATGATATCAGATCTCATGATTACCCAGTTCTGTTTCCGACGAGCTTATAGGATAAATCTGGAATCTCCATCTGACAAGAGGAAGGATTAAAGCCAAAAATGGTCTAAGGACAACTATTACTGTATACTAACTTCACCAAGCCCGAGCCGGTATTTATGGTGAAACCCCCAGAACTAACGTGAATATAAGTAAGTAGTACATAAGTACTCTTCGAGCACTTGATTGTCATCAATTTATTTCTAAGTTGGTATGGGACTATCTTCAAAAACCGATAGCCCTTTCCGACGACAACTCTGTTGAGTTGAGATGGGTACTAAGCCATGGAGGTGTGACAGGGAATGAAGCAGCAGACAAATTGGTCAAGACGGGAGCATTAAGCCCCTATATTTGACAGGAACCAATGTGCGGGTTTAAGAAATCCACAGCAAGGACAAAAATTAGGCTATGGATTAAAGAGCATCATAAGATACGATAGTCCAACTATCTCGGACAAACCTTTGGGAAAAGTTTTGTCAGCGAACCGAATCCCACAATCACTAAACATTCCTGAAATTAGGAAGGAAAAAGTTAAGACGGGTGGTGGTATTAATCACTGGACATGACCAATTTAGGAAACATCTCCAGACTCTTTCAGGGAGAGCCCATTAGTAGACCTTGTAACCATTTCCACGAGACTGCGAATCAAATACTCCTTGAGAGAGACTCTGGAGAGAAGGAGATACCAGCTCTTTGATCCACAACCACACTTTAATATGGATACTCCTCTTATAGGAAGTAACATTCTGAACAATTTAAGAATACAGAGTTACAATTACTATACGGGTCTGAGTGTGACACAAAAATTTGAAATGCTGGAGTTTCTATAATTCTCTTAAGTATCCCTTTCAATAGTACGAAAACTACTACTACTACTACTACTACTACTACTACTACTACTACTACTACTACTACTACTACTACTACTACTACTATTACTACTACTATTACTACTACTATTACTACTACTAATACTACTACTATTACTACTACTACTTTTACTACTACTACTATTACTACTACTACTACTACTATTACTACTACTACTACTACTATTACTACTACTACTATTACTACTACTACTATTACTACTACTACTATTACTACTACTACTACTATTACTACTACTACTAATACTACTAATACTACTACTACTACTTTTACTACTACTACTATTACTACTACTACTACTATTACTACTACTACTTTTACTACTACTACTATTACTACTACTACTACTACTACTACTATTACTACTACTAATACTACTACTATTACTACTACTACTTTTACTACTACTACTATTACTACTACTACTACTATTACTACTACTATTACTACTACTATTACTACTACTACTACTATTACTACTATTACTACTACTACTACTATTACTACTGCTACTACTATTACTACTACTACTTTTACTACTACTACTATTACTACTACTATTACTACTACTACTACTATTACTACTACTACTTTTACTACTACTACTATTACTACTACTACTACTACTATTACTACTACTATTACTACTACTATTACTACTATTACTACTATTACTACTATTACTACCACTATTACTACTACTATTACTGCTACTACTATTACTACTAGTACTACTACTACTACTACTACTACTACTACTACTACTACTACTACTACTACTACTACTTAAATTAGATCATATCATCTCAGCTTTTGAATTGCTACCCTGGCATCGAATGAATGCTGGAAGTAAGTTTCACTCCCTCATTTTTCCTCTTCGAATTCTATGAATCTCAACTGCGCACTATTCTTTGATGCGTTTTCATCTTTATCCTTTATCACCGATCCATTCTGTGCTCTTCATCCTTCACAGTTGTCGCTACACCGCCTCGGGGGCCGAGGTCGTTAAGGCGTGGACTCGTGAGCGGGAGGTTTGGGGTTTGATTCCTACCAGGACGGTCTACCTTGACTGAGTTTTTCCCCATTTCCTCAGTCTTCATAAATGACAAATCCCGGTGAGGCACGCGAAACTTAGGTCTGGAACGCTTCCTTCCTTTAATAAAACAAAAAAACAAAAAAAAAACAACATTTTACCAGTTTATCACTTCATCTTGTGTATCATCAGTGCCCATCGCCTTTGTTCCCTCAGGAGTTAAAATGGGCATTAAACAGTTGTCACTACTCGTCTCTGAAACTCTCTACCGTCTCATATCAAGAACTGCCAAACAGAACGACAATTTATAATACCTCTCGAAGATGGACCATTTAGCAATATTTTACGTCATAAAGTATTTTGTATATGTGTTAATGGTGAAGTAGAAGAGAGAACCTTGCGGTCTTATCTACGATAAGTCAAACAAATATATAAAATATTATTATTAATATTATTATTATTATTATTTGATATTTATATTGCGTCTTTTGTTTCAATCTAACGTTTTATTGTCCTCCTCTTCTTTTCGTTAATATTTCATCGCCTCTCTGTTATCACCTGCTAGATCCTTGTTTATAATGTGTCAGTTTCCTTCTGTTTCTTTAACTTGTGTTAAACATCTCGGACCGTGGGTGCTCTAGCGCAGAGAGCAGTAATTTTGAGGGCATACTCATTAATGTACTTCTATTGGTGTAGAGCTCACGAACTGCTAAATACAATAGAAAAACGTACTGCAAGACTCGGTTAACTTCACTCTCCCCTTTAGTTGCAGCAATCACCACAATCTCTGTGGTGAGTGTTTTTTTTTTTTTTTTTTTTTTTTTTTTTTTGTTGTCAATTGCGCTGTTTTGTCGCTGTGTTGAAGTTTATTCTCGCAAACAACCAAAAAAGTCGCACCCAATTATTGGATCTGCTATTTGTTTTCGCTCTCTTTTATCCCGAATATTAAAGCTTTGATGTTCTACAACCCTTGTGATGCGATTCGCCTATACCCATAAATATACTTTTAGACTGTGTAATTTTTATGAGGGGTATTTAATATTGCACAAACCTCACTGAGTTTAACGAGTAACCAATAACTGGCATTTTGCCAATGTGTTTATTTAATGAGTAAAAAGAAAAGAAGGAAAAATACTTTGATGGCTTGCTCATGTTTGCTTACAAGCTATACGTGTGCTAACACACAAACAAGCAGAAGTTTTAGTCAATTGATTCAGGTAAACACTCCATTACTCATTGGGTATCCAAAATAGAGGAAGAAAACCATAGCTGGAGAGGATAAAGAAAATCTGCAGTAACTGGTGCGGTTTTTTTTAATACCAGAATCAAGTCATAAGACTATATATCTCAAATGCCCTGATTCTTCGCCATTTTGTTGAGTAGTAACGAAGATCGTATCTCTACAGGCTGGCCGATGCTCGTGCTGAGAGCAGTTTTGTTATGTACAGGATCTTTCACTGTCGAGTCGCCCGCTTCACGGCGACTGGCGGACGTAAGGTACGGCGAATCGGGTATAATATTCTCGCAACTGATTCAGGTTCTGGCGATTACAGTCGAACCACGACGAAAGTAAGCATTTATCTCATGACAGGAGATATTGAAATTATTATCCTATCCATCCACGCGTTTCTGGAAACATTTAAGATGTTTTCACCCACAGTTCATATGCCAAAATTGAACCAACTTATCGCCTGATATTTTCTTTCAGTTCTTCTAATTTGTGGCGATTTGTTGTATATAATTTATTTTTCAAGTTCTCCTTTATATAAAAATCGCAAACATTTAATTGTTAGAGATCGTGGGTGCCTTACTAATTATCCTATCTTGGAATATTTCATGAATTAAATGTGGCGTATGTGCGGTGGCAGAGCCCTGCTGGAAATATCCAGATAAACATTCAATGTTAGTTATTCAAGGAATGGTCTGAGCGTGGAATTTCTGTATACCTGTGCATGGCTCGCTTAAAAAAAATATATGCTTTATAATTCTATATGCATTATTTTGTACACCTTCTCCGATTTTCTCGTTATGCAGGGGAGTTTCATATATAAAATGTGTGCTTCAATACCTGTGTTTCTGCGTCGAAATATGATTACGTAAGTGGAAGAAGAAGAAGACAAGAACAAGAACAAGAACAAGAACAAGAAGAAAATTAAGCGTAGATCAATAACAACATCATTAACATTTTTCAAAATCCTAAACCCTAATCTCAGAATCACATAGCAGCAATTTTTGGACAACACCGACATTGCGTGCTTTCAATTTTAAGAGTTTGGTAGCCCGCCACGCTGAGTTCATCAAATTTGTTGTTTCTTATGCAAACCGTCAAAAAGATTTTGAAAAACGATGCACTTATCTTTCTGCAACTTCGTCAGTAAGCACACGTCTTCTTGACCTTCGCCTCTTTTGAGAATAAATCTTCTTCTTCCGCAACCTATTCTGTCCTCAATTAAACATATCACTCCATCTTGTTTTTAGTCTTCCTATTTGGCGATTCCTCTAGGTTTATAATTAGTAAAACTTTTGGTATTCGTTCCTCTTTCGTTCTTAATATATGCTGATACCAATAATAATTATTTGCATTAATTTTTTCATTTAAATCATATATATATATACAGAGGGTGCCAAAATATATATACACACTTCAAGCAAAGAAAAAACTGTGTTAACATAAAAAACTGAATTCAGACAAAAAAAAAAAAAACGATCAGCACTAATCATCTTAGACTTTTACAGTTACAACAATTGCTCAAAATGCCCATCATCGGCGTCGATACACTTCTGAGTACGTTGAACTACTGATTGAGCAATGTTTGCGAAAGTGTCCTCAGAGATTGCAGCACGTGCCGTTTCACTTTCTTCCCGAAGTGCTGTCAGTGTAGCTGGTTTTTTTTCCCCCCATCCTGTCCAGTGCCTAGGACAGTGCATTCGATCCAGTGCGCGTCCATTTTGTTATTTCAACGATAGCATAACATAATATGAATCTCATCTGTTTACAGAACACGAAACGATAATCTTGACTTCATTTTGTTGTAGCAACGCTATCATAATGTATGTTAGTCACATCTGTTTACAGAACATCATACTACACATTACTGTTGTTTTTCGATTGAACTTTGAAATATATTAAATAGATATCTACTGTGAAAGTGTATACATTTTTTTTGGGTCCTTCGGTGTAAACAATTTAAAGTATGGGTGTGAACGCTGGACATTAAACAATAGGGTAGAAAGGTAATATAACCTGCTGGAAATAAGTTCTTAAGATCAGTTTAGAGCTAGTGAGATAAGAAAATAAATAAAGATATCCGCATACAACTAACTATATATAATCAACCTCAGTGAAAAAATTAATCATCAGAAAAATTTAAGGGTTTATTACAAAAACAAGCCTGATCCAACATTAAAAAAAATAGTGATATTATGTTATCTATTGTGTGGATAGTGAACTACATGCAAGGTCACTAATTTCACCAAAACATGTCCATAATAGAACATTGAAGCGCATATATTTACACATTCTATAAAAAAAAAAAAAAAAAAAAAAAGCACTTGGTACATTCATTTACTGCAAGAAACAACCTTGTGACTGATTACTTTGGCCAAGAAGCTCTTGAATTCTTATACAGAATCAGGCTTTAGTTTTATACCAAATACTCATTATTAGATTCTTGTTTAAAAAGAGGATGAAAATAAAAGCTAAATGCTAATAAGCAGTCAAAGAGATATTAGAGATGAGAAAAGGGGGAGGAACAAGAAGTTAATTATGCTGGGAAATTAGGGAACACAAAACTGTTGGCGCTGACGGAAGGTAATTGATTATTATTTCAATAGTATTGGAAATATGCAATATAATTATGTGAAATATTTATTCCTATTATTTTAATGTCGTATATAACTTTAAATTATTAAATAATATTTATTCTACAAAAGTATTATAGCACAATACTTGAACTATGTACAAACTGCCAAACAAGAAAGGGCAAATAATTTTTTACTCAAATATTAACGAGAAATCAGAAAACATCAGTGGAGAGAAGCCATATGTATTAATTAATAATATATTGGTGAAAGAGTACATAGGCACTACTTATTTTTATGGAGAATTTGAAAAAGTCAAACATTCACTGTTTACTATAGTAAACGTTTGTTTGATAATTCATCTATCTGCAAACTTCGATATCTATAATTTAGCTTATGTGTTCTCCTCCAGCCGATCACACAATCACATAAAATATTGATTTTGTTCTGCTATTATAAAATATATTGAATTATTTCTTCCAAAAAGAGCATGATCACGTTTACTGTAAGTTTTTTAATCCTTAATGAATGGCCAATAAACCTGTTTATATCTTAATATGTTCCTTTGATAGTATAGGTGTTGAAGTTTGATCTCAGAAAACTTAAGCGATTATACGTTAGGAATTGTTGTGACGTTTGCTTTTGTCTCCTGAAAATTTTATAAAAATGGACAAGAGTAGTTTTTGTTATAAACTCTTCAATTGGCACGAGCGTACACGACAAATGAATGAAAAACGTGTATTGAAAATGCCATTGGATTGTAAACTCAAACTAGTACAAGATGACTGGATATTTTCACAGGAAAAGAGAACGCATCAATAGATAGAAAAGGAGAAACAATAATAAAAAGAATAAGAAATGAGCAGAATCCTTTATAGAGAAATAGGAATTGGGGGAGGGGGTTCGCATAGGAATTAGCAAACTCTACCGATAAATTAGCAAACAATTTGACATTATTACTTCAGAAGACGTTCTGTTTATCTATTTTGCAGAAGTATTGCCTATTTCATTTAGGAAGTTTCTTTCCTTGTATTTCTCAAATTAATTTAAATTTGTCAAGCGGGAACCTGTACTACATAGTTCGGAATTATTTAATTACAATTCTGTATCACGTGTAATTTTAGCTGCCTACTGTATTTATTGTTGAAAGTATATGTGCAAATTTGACGAACATGAAAGCTTCCAAATCAATTCTCTTTGTCCTCCAAATCGGTTTTGTCTGTAAAGGCACTGATACATTTGTGCGGTATTTGAGAATATGAATTTCTTCTACAATTCCATTTTTCAACACCATTAGCTAGTTTTTTTTAAAGTCATCCTCTCTGTTCTCCTGTCTTTGGCCTTAAGTATAATCTACCGCATTGTTAAGCAAACACGAAAAGCAGCTGCATGAATTTTTCCCACGCGAAACATTCTCTAATCGGAAGTAAAAACGTCTGGAAGATAAAACTCTCAACCCAAAGTTAGCGCAGAGCTGTGTCTTAAAGTTTTTATACGCTTTACTGAGCATGCCCCTTATCTCCTACAAATCTCACATTTAACTTTCATATTTAGCCGTGTTGTTCCATCCCTTAGAAGTTCTCTATCTTTCTGATCCAGTACTTTCTCCCCCCCCTCTTTTAAGAAAATCTCTTGATTCCCTTAAGAGCAGCTTTTCCATTATATGTATAAAAAACACATACCTAGATAGAATTATGCTACTGTATTGTTTTTTAAGCAAAAAGAGACGAGCATTATAAAGAATTAAATAGTGTTTAACGCCCGTTTTTGCTACAGAGGCACCAGGCTGTGAACACTGGCAATATATGAAATGAAATGATTTATTGGGAGAGGATTTTTTCAAGGCCTGAGTTTAGGGTACCTCCCAGGCATTTTCCCATTTATGAGGACTGAGGAAAACCTGGAAAAAGACTCACTCAGGGAGGACGGTCCTGGTGGGGTTTGAACCCCAGACCTCCCACTCACCCGTGGCAGTATTTATGTTGGTGAGCCTAAATTTCTGAGCCCAAGTAAAGAGCAATTGAACCTCTTAGGTATAGACTGGAAATATACCGCATAATCCTACCTACAGTAACCGTCGTTGTTATTCTTGAGAATTCACTGAATTTATGAGAATCCATTTACTTATTATTCTGGCCCATCTAGGGTAAACTGCAACATACTAATTGCAGACAAGATTCGAACATACATGTAGTGTTTTTGTAACTTACAATCAGGGGAATTTATTACCATTTGCCCAAAAAAACATGAGAATTTTGTGTCTGGAAGCCCTATATATGGCAATATCTCGTAAAAAACTTGGTCTAGAATCGTGCAAAATATACCCGGATTGACATTCTAATTTACTACAGCTTTATTTTCTTGTAGATAATAAAGTGCTGCTGCGTTTGAAGAAAATATACTTAGGAAATATTCTTTCTAATAATTGTTACATTATTGAACCTCATTTCGTGAAAATAGCACACCAGTAGTACCTTGCGTTTCAGAAATGTTCGCGGGTGTAGTTTTAGATAATTCATCCTGTATGTGTATACACTGAGGGTGCCCAAAATGTATGCACACATTCACAGTAGATCTTTATTTAATATATTTTAAAGTTGAAACGAAAAACAACATTAAGATGTAGTATGATGTTCTGTAAACAGATGTCACTCACATTACAACATTATGCTAGCGTAGCTACAACAAAATGGAGCCAAGATTATAGTTTGAACAGCCGAAAGCAATTTTGAAGTGATATTGGAAAACCGAGAATGTTGTTGAAGTTCAAAGGCAATGGAGACGTGTGTACAGACAGAACCGTCAACGCGAGGAACAAATGTACGTATTCGAGACAAATTTGAGACTCATGGTATCGTATTCGATGTTCACAAGGGCAGATCTGGGAGACCTTACACAGCAACAAGCCCCGCGTCCTCGGCTATGATTTTGGAGCGTTTTGAGTACTCACCGCAGAAATCTGCAAAGCAATGCGTACGTGAGAGTGGGATTAGCAGAACGAGAGTATGTCGCATTATTAAAACAGCCAAGTTGAAAGTTTTCATCCCAAGATTTTTGTGTGCATTAAATGAAAATTACCCTGATCGGAAAATGCAGCACTGTGAGTGGTCTCGGAACATGGTGCAAGAGGATGAGGCCTTCGTAGGGAAAGTTGTTTACTCAGAAGTGTATCGACGCCGATGATGGACACTTTGAGCAACTGTTGTAACTGTAAAAGTCTAAGATGATTAGTGCCCATCATTTTCCTTTTGTTATGTTAACACAGTATTTTCTTTGCTTGAAGTGTGTATACATTTTTGGCACCCTTTGTATTTTAGCATCTTAATATTTTGACCGCTTATCTCTCAAAATTTATTTAGTTTATTGATTGTTTAACACGTTAAATGTCATTTGATTATTTTTTTCCAGAGATTGATAGTGATTTTTTTCGTAACTCGAGCATAAAATATTAACTTACTGCAAAAACTAACTCTTTGGAAGCATTTGTAGACGATTTTTTATAAAAATAATTTGGATGATTTCCGGAAACTTCATTGTCCACAATATGAAATTTTATCATGAGATCAACGGTCCTGTATAGCGGTCCTTGGTAATTCGCAGGATATGTATGAATTCATTCATTTTGATTTGATTTGAAGGGTACAGGGAAAAACAAACAAAGTCCACTTTTGGTGAATCTTGAAATTTTGGTGCCAATGGATTGTAGGTTTGTAGTATTACATTTCAGCTCTTCATATATATAAAAACACATGTAGTCTATAAAAATCAGTATAGAAAAACATTTTTTGTGATTCGTGACCCAGTCAAAATAAATAGTATACTTTTTGCCTTATTTACGCTATGCTTCATAAGTACAACAGATTTGAATCAGTAAAGGTGATTTTTCATATCATTGGCCATAGTTATGTCAAATTGACAAATGTTGGGTTTAATAAATAAATAAAAAAATTGCAATGAGCACATTAGAAGATGCCGCGTGAAATCACCTCCCTTCAATGCAATTGAATATTCTCAGGATATCTTTAAGCAATGGCCTTCATTTCTTAATAAACAATAACAGAAAAACAGTTGACTAATCGTGAAGTGTAGCGTCACTATAACAAATGCAGGCGGAAATAACACTCGTAAGCAGGGAAAGCAATCAATGTACACTAAAAACAACTTTTTAGGAAGCATAATATTTAGTATACAGCGAAATAAAATGAAAATGAGAAACTGTATTACAGCAAAGTAACACTTAGAGGAAATGATAATTATACGTGGAAAGTGTGCGCTTTTAATATTAATGTTTTACAGTATTCCGAACTGTAGCAGTGAGATATTTCTTAATTTGAGGTGAGGCTAATGGCTTCTTTTCCAGAAACAGTGCGAGAACCTACAAACATATTACAAACTTGGAACCCGTTGTTTCCTCAATTTCCTGCTTTCAGTTTTTAAAATCATCAAAGGATGAGAAGTATAGTTCTTCCGATTTTACTTTTATTTCATGTACTGATTCAAATAAAAGAAATAAAAGAAATTTCGTTAATGGTTCATGACTATGTAACCTGCACGTCTTGTGTTTTCTTTCTAGCTGAACCCTCTCGCTGATGGCAGCATTGAAATTCTTGTTGCACACTTCAGTGATAGACTATGCTTGCTGTGTTTTTAGAACAGGCGCAACATACAACTTTTCGGGTATACTTTAGAAACATGTAGTTTATGTACTCATACATCTTCCGTCGGTCCTGGCGGTGTAGTGGTAACCATACTTGCCTTCTAAACCCAAGGTCGCGGGTTCAAACCCTGCCAGAACCGATGGATTTTTTTCGGGCGGAAAAATCTTATATAGCTTCCTTCGGAAGGGAAGTAAAGCCGTGGGTTCCGTGTCGTACATTTACGGCACGATAAAGAACCTCAAGCCTCAAAAAAGAGGCCTCTGAGCAAAATTAGTCGGCCGTTTCACGCCCTGAATTGAATGGGACGCTGATGATCTGAGATGCTAAAGAGCGTCCTTAAATAAACAAAATAAAAAAAAATTCCAAGCATACGAACTGTTTTGGTGCATTCATTATAAACAAACAAAAAAAAAAAAATAAATAAAGAGCTTTTTTTTTTATAACAGGCGCTATAACACAGGCGCGAAAAAGAAACATTTGTTTTCAACAGGAATGAATGATACAGGCGACTTAAACTGAGAGATGCATTCGGTTTTTCTCGCTGCTCATCGCACTTGTTCGTGAAAGTAGGCGTGGCTGCGTTCACAAGGTAACATTAAGTCACAAATACGGCGTTAACGTTGAACAAATAATAGATGAATGGATAGTAAATTATGACATTCAGTGCAATATATAATCGCCACGGGTGGCAGAGGTCGTTAAGGCACGGACTCGTGAGCGGGAGGTCTGGGGTTCCAATCCCGCCAGGATCGTCCTCCCCAACTGAGGTTTTTTCCAGGTTTTCCTCAGTCCTCATAATTGGCAAATGTTTACCTTAAACTCAGGCCTGGAACGTTTCCTTCCTTTAAAAAACACCCTTTACCAATATATCATTTCATTTCATATATCGCCAGTGTTCACCGCCTGTAGTGCCTCAGTAGTAAAAACAGGCGTTAAACATCATTAAAAAGTGCAATATATTTAGTATATATAGCTAATTATGCATATGTGCAACCTTTTTTCATAATTTCTGTGTTGAGTGACTGAATTTCATTTAAATGAAAATGAAAACTCAGGCTAAGCAAAGAGTTTTTGTATTTATATGCAGTGGCAAATATTTTTAAGATAACAAAATTGAAATTCATTGTACTGCTGTTGTTATGCAAGATAAATATGATCCAATAGCTTTTATAGATATGGAAATACCGTATTTGCTTTCAAATATATACTTACAGACAATAGTTGCAAGTTTTTTTGGTAAATGATTTGTAAAGGGTACATGTAACAAGTGAAAAGAACAAGGTCGGGAGCCAATATGTGGAGAATTTGAGCAGTGGAACAGGTTTGTCAAAAAATATCGAGCTAAAATGAGACAGTACAGATTACAAAGTAGTGGAGATGTGAAAACAAACACGATTTTGGAGAATGTTTTAGGTATTATCAAAGTATCAAGGGAAAGACTCGAGAATTGTTTCGACTCTGATGCTGTGTTTGTAACGTTGAAAGAAGAAAGTGTTAATGGTGGAGAGAAACCTCCTTCAGAGTGTGTTACCAACTATACAGTGTTAATCCTTCACAATGAAGAGCCAAGAGTGTATCAAATATATGCTGCACTTCATAGGCAGCACACAAGTAATTGGTGGTACAAATATGCCTCAGATGCTGCGAGCTGCACTGCAGAAACAGAACCTGCAGCTGATGGTAATGGATCACTGTGCTTGCTGCAAGATTAGCAAGAACAGACTTTGCCAAGTGATGTTTCTATTGGCGACAAACATTAAACTCCCACTCACTCTAAAAAAACACTCAAAATTACTGCTAGATCCAAAGGGGAGTAAACTTTTATTGAATTAAATACCATCCCCTCCTTACGTACAAGAAAACTTGGCAGCCAAGAAAGAGATAACCAGAGCTGCTCTGAGATATCTGAGAAAAGCAGGAAGAAAGGAAAGACATAAAAAAGAGTTGCATAATCTAAGAAAGAGGAAACGTATTTAAGCAGGAAACAGGAAGATCTGCAAAGAAAAGAAGAACAACTCCATAATTGAGAAAGGGAGAGTTGGAGTTAAAAATGAAAATCCAAGAGCAAACCCCAAACAAAATGTAGGAATCATAAACATATTTCTACCTGTAATTTTTTGCTGAATTAACTAAAACATTGGCAACATGTTAACTTCTGATTTCTAAACTGCCCTGCAAATTATGTAAACCAAGGGGGGGGGGGCTTTCTGGCATATAGAAATTTTCATACATTGTCAATGCATAGGGTTGTTAAAGATATGATAAAGTATATTTTACTATACCAAATAATAATAATAAAAATAATAATAATAATAATAGTAATAACAACAACAACGACAACAACAACAATAATGTGCAGATAGCAGAATTTCAATTTACATTATTGTCCAGGGTGATATGAACAAGTGGTTAATCATTGTTGATAAATTATGTGATTACTTAAGTGAACTGTTGTGATGCAACAAGGAAAACAAATAGGTAATTTTATGTCAATTTAGCAAACTGCCTGTGTCGTAGCTAGTCCTAATGTCTGCCTTTTATGGCTCTTGCTTAACAAAAATATCAGATTATGATAATTTATTTCCCAGTCCTTCAAAGGCTTTTTATGATGCTGCTAATCTTGTTTTTTGTCTCAGCATCATGAGGAACATAGTATACCTTAAACTATAGAAAATGTTTCAATAAAAGTAGATAGTAGTTAGCTGCACAAGGAAGTAAATTTATTGAGAAATGCATTTTTAAATTCAAGTAGACAATCACTAATTGTTAAACATTAGCAAGTTTTTCTTTCAAACCTAGATTTTATTTATAATCTTATTAAACCAAATGCGATCTCAGAGTATGTAGCTTTGCATGAAGCACAACTGCTTACTAAACAAAAAGTAAACGAATTATCAAAGACCCCCATGTGGCTATCTCTGCAGCTAATGGTTCATTATTGTTAAACAAAGCTCAGCATATGGGTCAAATTATCAGCAAGTAACTTGTCATATGTCATATATATTATTCAATCCACAGACAGAAATGGATTTGAGTTAGATGTGAGTAAAACTTAACAGGATCTGATTAAACTAATAACTTAGTATGTAAGCAATAGGGCTCTCTAGAATTTTATGATTTACTGTTTACTATTCAGAAAAATTGGGAAACTCATGTCTTATTTGCATATATCAAAATCACTGTCTTCTTGCTTAAAATGGAAAGCAGAACTTACTTAATAAATCTTATGATTAATTTTTTAAAATTTTTATTCTACAATGCTTATATCCTGATAACTTAATTCTATATCAGTACACAATATTCCTGATTAATTTTCATTCATTTATCAATACACTTTTAATTCTACAGATTTTGAATTCTACAGTACTAATTTTATAACTAGACAAAACTAAAATTTCAAAAATTAAACCAGTACTGGAAACCAGCACTTTGGCTATTTAATATAATTAAACATAGTAATAAATTTTTACACTTCATTTATATTTCAAACACATACTTTTTAGATGCCTTAACTTTTGTAATTAATTCATATACAATTATTTATACAGTCCACTGTCCAAAATCTTCATTTCTGCTGATGCTTAGTATCCAGGCTGTTCCACACCAGAAATTCCAGGACATACGATTTCTGAGATTTTCTATCTTATTTGATTTTTAATGTTTGTATACTCCTCTGCCATTTTACACAATATTTTATTATTTGTTATATCATTCAATATCCTAAAATCATCTTGATCTCTCATGATGCTCCAGGTGTATTTCCCAGCAAGTAGCCATCTTTCCTTAGTTATAATTGACTAGTATTTAGGACATACCAATAAAACATGTCGCAGTGTATCTATCAGGCTACAAACTGTATATGTAGTATTTACTTGTAATTTAAATATTTGCAAATATGAACTATGACCTGTTACATAATGACTAAACCCTTACTGGGTAGAATATTTTTTAGTAGTTATCTTTGCTTTATGGATGGAAAGATGTCATACACTCTTCTACCTTCTTTTATCTCATTTGTAATAAAGAATCTTTGATTTCCTTTTTATTTCTATAAACTTTGCCAATAACAATGTCCATTGTTTTTTATGTATTTTGTTTTTTAAGCCAATAACAGGCTGCTCTAAAGCAAATTAAATAATCCATTAGCCATATACCCAAGATTACTAATAGTCTCATTATAGTTGTGGAAAATGTCCCTGTACATCTCAATAACATTTTTCTTTGGGAGTTCCTTAAAATGCATCTAAAATATATCTCTCATGCCTTTTCCCCCAAAACTCCTTCTTCATAGTTTAATATGAATGCAAAGACAGATTTTTTAATTCATCAGGTTGTATATTGAAATATCTCTGTCGAATATTGTTTAACTTAAACATAACTTTATCTGCTCGAGTTCTTGTATTTAAATGATATTAATTTATTTAAATGCAAGCAACAATTCTGTTATACAAGATGATATTGGGTACTATTACAATAAAAACAACTAGACATGGTGTGGTAATGCAAGAAAGATGAAAGTATATATTGAAAGATCATGTACATATTTACTGATGTTCTGGATCATGTGCACTTTCAGCAATAAGTTGATCTCTTGATTCTGCTGCTAATGGTTTGTCTCTTCACTGCCTCTAGCATGCAGCATACATAATTTAGCTCCTTCCTAGGTGTGTGGACATCCTCCACAGATGGCAAGTCACATCTCTCTCTTGTGACTAAATCTTAACTTACCATTTAAATTCATTAATATAATTAGACTTCCATTATAGGTTCATCTAGTTCATTTGATACTTCAGCCCCGTAAACCACCAGATACTCTCAGAATGAATCTTTAATATGCTGAACTCCAAAGATTGTGATGAAAATGTTTTGATGTCAGTCTTTCCCTCTTTCAAGTGTTCAAACTGTACAGCACCTTTCAGATAGTTATGCAATTCAGTACGGAAGTGTAACAGAATTCATCATGATATGTAAATTTTCTGCTGAATTAATTCATAGACAGTAATGAAATATGAACGGAAACCATTAGTCAACATGAATGGCAAATAGGACACTTTCTGCAAAAGAATAAATACAGTGAGTGTATGTCCTGGGTGGATAGACACCAAATAACTGTACAGTATAACGTAGATAAATTAGAAGACGTGATTTGACCAATTTTAAAGTTGTAAACATTCCTATAACAACAACAATAACAACAATAATAATTATACTACTACTGCTACTGCTACTGCTACTGCTACTGCTACTGCTACTGCTACTGCTACTGCTACTGCTACTGCTACTGCTGCTGCTAATACTGCTGCTGTTGCTGCTGCTAAATGAAAATTATCTCTTCATTGCCATAAAATTAATACATTGAAATGCAGTCTAATTGCAATATTTCACTAAAAAGCCTTTAACTTGGTATGAAACAATTTTCAATTTGTATGATTTTAAAGAAGCTTTGACAAAGCACAGACTATCTGTATACTGGAGTGTAATATTCCATTTTTGCAACGAGTAATTTTAGTTTGCAACAAATGCACATTTGGCTGATTCCTTATGTAATGTATATGTGTGTTTCTATTTCTTTGTATTTATCATTCTATTTAACAAATAAAACAAGTTTGAGTATATAATCATATGCTAAGAGAATATTACATAGTTTTTGAGGAGAGATTAGTATGATTTGCGCTCTTCTCCACTCATTATCCTAAAAGTCCATTTTTGCAACTTAAATGCTAATTTAGGTTGTGGCAAATTATTCCAAAATATTATACTGTATTTAATTAGAGCAATTATATTGCAAAATAAACAGTTCTTGCAATTCCCATATTCATATTTTGCCTTTGTATTCTTAAAGAATGTATATTTTTACTAAATTTATATGCAAATTTTGTGTTCATCAGGTCATCATGTATCTAGAAGTAGAAATATTGTTTCAATTTTATATGCTATATCTCTGTCATTTAGCTTTACCAATGGAACATAAACATCTTTATCTTGCTTTGTGTGACTTTAAGACACATTATTTTTATAAATATTTAGAAAATGCAGTAATAGATGATGTGTTCAGTGTCACATGAATCATTTCATATCAGTTTATTGAAAGATAGCAAAAATTCTGTTGCTTCAAAATATTATCAGTGGAATTTTCATTTGATCTAGAACACCATGAAAAATGTAGAAAAAGAATGCAATATTTTACAAACATAAATAACTTAGGTATAGTGGCTATTGCAAGTTGTGAGTGTGTAAGAAAAAAATTCTTAATCAGAGTTATGTGAATTTATAATGAAAATGTTCATCAGGAAATTGCTAAAAGCTTATCCTAACATGCTCAGACAGAATTAAAGAAGAGCTCAATAAACTCTTTAACATATATATAAGACTCTAGTAATATTACCAAAGACAGCAAAAAAATGTAGTAATGGTTATATTTAAAGTTATACAATTATATTTAATCTCTCATGAAATTATAATTTTAATATCTCAATAAAGTCTAGAAGCTCCATGGTTGTTTTTAATGCTAAAAAATAAAAAAAATTGAAAAAAAATTGCACAACATGGTTGAAATTAGTTGTTTGCAGTTAAAGTATTTTATATTCTTTTTTTACATTTTTCATTGTGTTCTAGATGTATTCGAAAATTTCGCTGATAATATTTTTAGGTATCAGAATATTTTGTAACTTTCAATACACTGACATGAAATTACTCATGTGCCACTGAATAGATCATCTATTTCTGCATTTTCTTCATTCTAAATATTTATAAAATATTTCTAAATGTGCCTTAAAATTCACACAAAGCATGCTTATGTTCTGTTAGTAAAGCTAAATGACAGAGATATTGCATATAAAACTGAAACAATATTTCATGGTGACCCGAAACAGAAAACACCTATCACAAAACTTGCATCTAAATTTAGTAAAAAGATATATACTGTAAGAATACTAAGGCAAAATATGAATATGGAATGTAAGAATATTTTATTTTGCAATATAATTGCTCTAATTAAATATGGTATAATATTTTGGAATAATTTGCCACAACCTAAATTAGTATTTAAGTTGCAAAAATAGGCCATTTGGATAATGAGAAGAGAAAATAATGCAAATAATATAAACTCTTGTACAAAAACTATGTAATATTCTCTTGGCATATGATTATATACTCAAATTATTTTACTTGTTAAATAGAAATGGCGAAATACGCATATGTAGCATACCAAAATTACTTGCTGCAAAAATGGAATATTACACTCCAGTATACAGATTTTCAATGCTCTGCCAAGCTCTCTTAAAATCATACAAAATGAAAACTGTTACATTAAAGGCTTTTTACAGAACCATTGCAAGTAGATTGTGTTTGAATATATTAATTTTTAAAATAATGAAGAATTTGAGCTTAACTTATGCTCCTTGTTTTATGTTTGTTTTTATTCTGTCCATTTAATAAGCACAAAAGCCACACCGTAATTTTGCAAGCTCGATATACGAATCTAAGACTGTCAATGGCACGTAAAACTGCATTTCATTCCGTTGTTAAAAATAGAAGCTTTAGTCAACAATTTCTTCTCGAGAAAGGAGATAGACGAGTGAAGATTTAAAAGTTTCATGTATATGAAAACATTTGCAAAATGTAAAAATATTCTGAAGATGTCATGTGTAATTACAAGTGTTCGCATTGTTTCCCTATCTGTGTTGTAACATAAAGCAGCAAGGCTCGCTACAAATGCAGACGAAACACCCAGTGCGAGGTCAGCGGTTCCGCAGTCCAACGGCGCTGCTCTGTCATGTTTTGTAAGTCATTTAATTTACATTCGACTATTAGAGAACCTTCCTTATTGTTTTTATACAGTTATTGAGAGACGTTCAGTATGTTTTTCAGATTTTTAATATATATTGATATCATAAAATATTTTACATAAGTATATTAAAAAAAGTTAATAATCATCTAAAGTATACAGTTTTTCAAAATTTTAGTGTACTTAAAAAAAATTAACCTAGCTCTACTTACAAATATATAGACTCAGAGAATTAATGGAATGTATATAATGTTATATATACATAGGTTTAAATGGAATCGAAGATATGAAAGTCAAAAAGTGTTCCATTTTCTGCGATTTTATTCTAAAACATATGCTATCACTGTTTGAAATCTAGGTTGACAATGACACAACAAATTTATGATTGGAAATTTGAAACGGGAAAACTTGGAACCTAAAGGGGGCATAGTTTTCTTTATGATGCAGTTATAAACCATTTGGGTATTTTTTCATGATATTTTCACTTAGAACCTCAAACGAAAACGTTGATATAGCGTTGATTAGAGATATATAAACACACACGCACACACACACACACACATTTAATTTGTATAAAATTGTAGATTTTTCAACTCTGATGTATAAAATGTCTGAGATCTAGAAATTTAGCATTTTACACGTATATATCAAAATCCACAGTTCAGTTGTTTCGGTTCGTATGTCATAAGATTTAATTTTATCTGTTCCGCTTATCTTTTTATGTTTTCTTTGAAGAACTTTTGTCTATGAGGGTAGGTCCATAAGTTTCCGGCCTAACAATTTTCTAAAGACAAAAACTATATTTCATTTTTCAATATAGTTACCCTTTATTGAAATAAACTACTCACATCTTTGAATTAACATTTAAATCCCCCTTCCCCCAAAATAAGTCACTAGTCTTGTCAGCAAAAGGACATAAAACATATATCAATTCTTCGTCACACCTAAATTACCTTCCTCCAAGGTCCTTCTTGGGTTTTGGGAAGAGGCTAATAGTCACTGGGAGCTAGATGAGGACTGTAGGGTGGATGGTCAATCTCCTTGAAGCCACATTTCTTCACATCTTCCTTTGCAACAAGAGCTGTGTGCATAGGCTCGTCGTGAAGAAGACGCACACCACCACTTAAATTTCCTCGCCTTTTCTCTTTGATGTAAGCACGCAGTCTGTGCATTAGGTCAGCATAGCACTCCCCATTTACTGTGGTGTTCCTCTCTTTGAAGACAATGAAAAGTATTCCTTCACAGTCCCAAAATATTGTGGCCATGGTGTTCTTGGTTGACTGAGTGACCTTGGCCTTTAGAGGTGGTGCTTCGACAGGTTTTCGGCACTCTATTGATTCTCTTTTGAACAAGGGATCATAGTAGAGGGTCATAGTTTCATCTCCTGTAACAATGGTTTGCAGAACTTCTCTCTCGTTGCCACGGCAGAGCTCCAAAAATGCCTGACAACAGATGACTCGTTGGTTGCTGCTTTTGGGCTGAGTAAAGAAGTCTAGGCACCCATCTTGCACTAACCTTATTCATGTTTAAATGTTCATGAATAATTCGAAAGATAGTTGTTTTAGAAATGGCCAACCTTGCTGGTATTTCTGTAACTTTGAGCCGCCGTTCTTCCACAATTTCTCCTTCCACAAGAGCGATGTTTTCAGGAGTGAGCACCTTCAAGAGCCGACATGCACGCTCTTCGTCTGCAATGCTTTCTCGACCCATTCGAAAAAGTTTGCCCTATTCTTTTACGGTAGAATATGAGGGGGATGCTTTCCTATATATACCGTCCAATCGCTGTATAATTTCTTAGTGCTTGTTTGGTGAAGAATTTAATAACAGGTCGATACTCCATTTTGAACAGGCCACAATCTTCTACACATATCCTTCTTTATGCAACTATATCTGAACAACTGAACCCAGCGGAGCGGACGTTACAGCTGCAATTATTTACTTAACATATAAGATATGGCACCAGATAATAGTTTTTTGAAGGTGATAATCCTTGCCGGCGAGGCGGGAAACTGGACCTACTCTTGTTTATTGTTATAGCTTATTGGTTGACTGGAAATATGTAAATTTAATGTATTATTTTATTGGAAACAAATTTTCCTGAGATAAGGAACTGTTGTTGTTTATAAGAAATAAGCAACATAGTGACAGAGACAAAGTTTGAATGTGTTTAAAAAAAAGAAAAGAAAATACATTGTACTTTATTAGCACATTGTGTTAATGATATGGAGAGCAGGTATTATGTTGGTTTTGCATTTATTTTGTGAAAAGGAAGGGAGGAAAACAGGAATAAATGTTCGCCAACAAGAGATGCATATTTAAAAATTGCATGCAATAAGCGAAAATGCACTAGGGCTGGGCGTATAATGGTGCTAACAACATTTTGCGAAACGCACGTTTCAGATTATTACATTTTCTGGTCCCATCCCTCCGAAGCGCCCAGGTTGTGGGGGATGGAATCGTATCTTGTATGTACCAAACTTTTGGAGAAATAAATCACCACCAACATGTCCCTTGTACAGCTTGCTCGTTAGTAACATCACGTGTTAAAATTTTCACGTTTGTATCCAGGTAAACTCATTTTAGCGCAGAGTAAAAAACGCAATAAAAAATTGAGGATTCGCATTGCTGTGGGGCTATACATGCACTCATAACAACACTGAAGGACCTAATGCAAGACTCGGAGACAGGAGACATGGGTTTAGTTCACGTTGGAGACGGAGAGTGTTTCAGACGCACTGTCTGGGGAATTTAAATAATACAGAAATTATTATAACCAAATATTTAGATCAGTTAAGAAACTCGTTCATATAAAGTAACTGAAATTTATGTAGTAAAAATACTATTATACACATGTACGTCAGAAGGTACTCTATGTAAAAGTTAATGATACTTCTGTAATTTTTAGAGTATTTATCGTTTCTTGCTCATTGCTGTGGATTAATGAGGTAATGAATAGCAATTAACAATTACGCAAATGACCTTGGGACCCTTCTTATTTGCCTACTTGAAAGGAAAATCTTCGATTTCGAACAAAAGACAGCACTAAAATTTAGTTATAAGTAATTCACATACGTTGAATTCGGGTTTATTATAAAACGCCGCAGTTGACCAGTAGTGGTCTCTAAGACCATTGCCAGTTTCAATTAAGCGATAAAAACATTTGTACAATTTTGAATAGCAGAAAGCGAGCGAAAGGTCTTTTAAGGAGAGTATTTTTTTTTTTTGTTTGATTTATTTACGGACGCTCTTTAACATCTCAAGTCATCAGCGTCCCATTCAATTCAGGGCGTGAAACGGCCCATAAATTTTGCTCAGAGGCCTCTTCTTTAAGGCTTGAGGTTCTGTATCGTGCCGTAAATGTACGACACAGGACTCACGGCCTTAATTCCCTTCCGAAGGAAACCATACTTAGGATTTTTACAAAAAATCCATCTAACCTGGCCGAGATCGAACCCGCGATCTTGGGTTTAGAAGACTAGTATGGTTACCACTACACCACCAGGACCCACTAAGGAAAGTATTTTTTTGATTGATTTATTTAAGGACACTCTTTAACAGCTCAGGTCATCAGCGTCCCATTCAACTTAGGGCGTGAAACGGCCGACAAATTTTGCTCAGAGGCCTCTTCTTTCAGGCTTGAGGTTCTTTTTCGTGCCGTAAATGTACGACACGGGACCCACGGCTTTACTTCCCTTCCGAAGGAAGCCATACTTAGGATTTTTACGCCCGAAAAAATCCATCGATCCTGGCCGGGTTCGAACCCGAAGGAAAGTATGAAAGGCCTATACTTGTAATGTTAAATTTGCCAAATTTATTCCCCATTTTCTCAAAGACTATTAAAGATAATGAAATGAAATTTTTACAGCATACAGATGCAGATAACTGAAATTTGCTGATCTACTTTTACTACTATACTCTGAAGAAAATTAGATATTGTTTTCATACCTACTTTTCCATTTTTTCCTCAAAATTTTACTTTGTTACCTTTTCACATTTTGTCCTAGCTCTACTATAACAGATCCACAACATAAAACTACTATCGTGAATAAGTGGTAAAAGTTTCAAAGTGATAGCTTATACAGATCCTAAAAAAATGGGAAACATGCAAAAAATTTAAAAAATTTCAATAATTGCAGCCAAAAAGTTTTTACAGAATAGCTA
The DNA here is from genome assembly GCA_030762175.1 of Metallyticus violacea. Lineage (NCBI taxonomy): Eukaryota > Metazoa > Arthropoda > Insecta > Mantodea > Metallyticidae > Metallyticus > Metallyticus violacea. The sequence goes on along the minus strand of CM060845.1, from coordinate 117,730,060 downwards.
ACTTTTTTTTAGGGAAACACCAGCTTTGTACTTTATTCATAAGATTTCCAATTTTCTTAGTATGTCTCTAACAGTATTTTTTATGAAGGGGAGAAAAGTTTTAAGCTGATTATATTTGTCCTAAAAACAGCAATGTTTTTACGGTATTCATAAGTTAAAACATCGAGGTTATAATATATGTTACATTTACAGTTTATTCTATAAAACATTTACAATGTTTATAATGACAATAATGAATATATCCAATGCATTATTTCTAGTTATTAATTTAGCTAGAAAAGTCTTTGAGGAATTTGAATACGAAATATTTTTATTAGGCGGCTATGCTCCTCCTCTGTTTTTTAAGTACACTCCAACATACATTTCCCACCATTTCACATAAACGTTGAATGTTGCATTATGTGAAATGTATAAAAACATGCTTTTACTGTTCTACCTGAGTATTATGGTGCACCAGAGAGAAGGATATTGAGGTCTGTAGCGATATTTATAAAGATAGAGTGTTAATGTGTGGAGGGAAAGATTTTGGAAGGACTAGATTAATTTTTTAGATTAAGCATTGGATTAATGATTGAGATCTCAGGGGTAAAAGTTTTCTTCTGCCTCTCCGACGATTGGTTTCCGCTGACTTATATTTTGCCACAGCTGTTGAGACTCTGCTGCTGGATACTTTTATGATCCTGTGACCATAGGGGAAGGAATCTTGGAGATTAATAAGATTTCTCGTTATAGGAGATGAAACACAATTTATTGTTCATAGTCTATTCCATCTGAAAATGTGCTGCTGTTATTTCCTGGAGAATATGTGCCACTTTCGCACTAACTATAGCGACCACTTTGATGTTAACGCGCTTTAATAACTCTAATTCTTTGATCCTGAACCGCACAAATTCAGAATTCTGAGAGGCAACTGCCTATTCCTTACTGATAATTTTCCACTAACGATACTCTTCAACTGAAATGAATTAGGAGAATCTGGATCGACTGCCTCGAACTGAACTGAGAATGCCTATTTTTCCAACCAACTGAACTGACCTCGGTCCGCAAAATTGCAAGACTAAATAAGCATGGCAGTCTGCCGGTCTCACGAAACTGTATTTATTCTTTGAAATATGTTTTTAGAAAAAAATCTAGAATATTTTCTCCCATGTTCGCATCTCTAATTGGGTAATCTGTTTCCCTTCGATTATTTTCTCCTATATTATTAGTCTGGTGGCTTACGTGACTTCTTGCAAGTAACCCACCTCACTCACGTATTACATGGAACCGTTAGGATCTCCCTTCCAGGGGTTATTAGCTTGTCTTTTCACCCCCTTTGTCTTCATATTCTTTATTACGTCTTCCTTGACTAATTAATATCAGCAATGCTTTTAGACAATATAAAAGAAACATATAGTTCCACGGAATGCTATAGAATTCTCCCAGAAATAACGGGTTTTCATGGGTCAACTTCACAAATATTGTTTATGATAGGTGACAGAAATTTTCAGGTAAGATTTTATGGTTAGGGGTGGAATTCTGCTCTCTGGTATGAGAAAATAACATTTTACACACAATAATTCAACACTTGTACAGGAAATAAAGTGACATAACAGCCATGGCTATAATTAGGAAGTTACATAAAATTAATTACTATAATCATTCTAATGAAATTTGGGAGTGGCAGCTTATAAATACTGTTTCAGGTCCAGTCTGTTCAATCCTTTTGAGAAATGTTTCTTTGTTTCTCTTCCTTTTGTTGTGATTTGTGATTTGATTTCCAATTAGCAATGTTGTCTCCTCTCAAGTTTTCATTACTGCTCTTATGTGTCTTGTACTCCAGCGTGTTTACAAAGATGATCCCTCGATTTCATTCCCGGATATTCCTTCGTGGGTTTTCATCTAGTCAACTGTTATATTCCAGCCCTTTAATTTCTTAGGGAGTTCATAGCCTGTCTAATGTGTTCTATTACTCTATTGTAGTTTTTTATGTTTCTCAACGAATGGATTTCATTTTTGCTGTATTGTATACTACAGCTTGCTCCTAAACGCGAATGTTGATTCCATGGTTTAAAGTTAATAGTTCTTTTAGTACTAGTGAAGCCTTTTATCTTGCCGGTTACTTTCTGGAAGTTGCGAAGTAGATGGTAGGTCCCCGGTTGCGTTACGGCGCACGCGGTGATGCGGCTGCCATCTACCTGCCTCCATCTTGAGGCTATTTTTCAGTTACCAACCCTAGACGAGTTGCTTTCACCACAGCTACTGAACTTCGTCTGTCTTGCTACCTTTGGGACTTTTTCCTTTACTAAGGCAATGCTTGCCTCCTTGTGTTGACACAAGGGAAACTGCTGCAGTCACTCGGCCTGACTCTTTGCAGTATCCGATGGACACTGGCTGATGGAGTCGCCACTTCCCTGCGCCTAAGTTAAATACAGAGGGTGCCAAAACTGAATACACACTTCAAGCAAAGAAAAAATTGTGTGAACATAACAAGACTGAATTCTCTCACACACACACACGCACGCACGCACACACAAAATGAAACCAAATTTAATCTACAAAAAGTCATAGTTAATATTATTAACAAAAATAAAAACATGAAAGCAAAGAAGTCATTAAAATATACAAAAAAATAGATAAATAAATACCAGCCTGTAATCGCGGTATTAGGAGGTAGTATGATAAATTGATTTTTTTTAGCCCTTATATAATTCGTTTACCTTTAATTATAAAGGTAATATCTATTGAAACAGAAAATGATAAGCACTAATCCTCTTAGACATTTAAAGTTTCAACAGTTGCTCAAAATGCCCACCATCGACGACGATACACTTCTGAGTACGTTGAACTACTGATTGAGCAACATTTGCGAAAGTGTCCTCAGCGATTGCAGCACATGCCGTTTCAATTTCTTCCCGAAGTGCTGTCAGTGTAGCCGGTTTTCTACGGTATACAACATCCTTAAGAGTTCCCCATAGGTAGAAGTCCAACGGCAGTTCTGTTCCGTACACATATCTCCGTTGCCTTTGAACTTCAATAATATTCTCGGTTTCCCAATACCAGTTCAAAATTGCTTTCCGCTGTTCAAACGATAATCTTGATATAATTTTGTTATATCAACGCTAGCATAACGTAATGTGAGTCACATCTGTTTAGAACATCATACGATAATGTTGACCTCATTTGTTCATTGTTGATTTACCTGTCACGTAGCAATGCCATCATAATGCAAATGAGTCACATCTGTTTACAGAACATCATACTAAACATTACTATTGTTTTTCGGCCCAACTTTGAAATATGTTAAATAGATATCTACTGTGAAAGTGTGTATACATTTTTTTTTCAACCTCGGTATAAACTGCATATCCCAGAATCAACTGTTACAAGATTACGGGAAATTATGGACCAAAAAAGGAAGAATTCATAAACAATGCGGAAAAAGAAGATAATTATTGTGCAGACGTGGGCCCTATAGAGTTACAACAATTAGAAGTATTAAACATGTTTAAGAACAAAAAACATCCCAGATACGAAAATATAAACACTGAATTGATAAAATTTTCTCCATTAGAATAAAGTTGCGCCTCCTCCAAGCAACAATTAAAAATACCTAAAGAATGGTATAAAGTAGTAGTAATTCTAATATCCGAACAAGGCAACCGAATTGATTGTAATGATTATCGAGAAATTTGCTTACTCCGTTCCGGTTATAGGATACATTTTAAAATAATAACCCGAAAAATAAATAAAATAAATGACGGTTGCGTTCAGAAAATGACGTACTTACGCAGGTTGCATATTTGTATTACAGTAATTGAGCGGGAAAAGAAGAGTAATTTTATGTTATGTTATTTATGTTATTCATTATTATTCATTAAATATAAAAAGACATTCGACAAGAAATAAACTATGAACCGTAAAGAGAGAAAGAGAATATCCAGCACACATCACTAAAATAACCCAAAACAGATACGAAATTTAGATAAACATTGTAAAATAAATAGTATTAACTTAGACACAATACTTTTCGATGATGACCAAGTTATATTTGCTGTAACAGAGGATGTTCTTCTATTTGATGAAATAGAGAAGCAATAAAACCTAAATATTTCACATACAAAAACTAAAACAATAGCATTCCAGGAGAAAATGCATAAAAGGTGTAAAATAGTGTTCTTCTTCTAAGGTATAACACAAAATCAGGATCAGATCAGGATTTTGTGAAGATGATAATCCTTAAAGGCGAGGCCGGAAACTTATGAACTTACCCTCATACATACATACATACATACATACATACATACATACATACATACATACATACATACATACATACATACATACATACATACATACATACATACATACATACATACATACATACATACATACATGCATACATACATGCATACATACATGCATACATACATACATGCATACATACATACATACGTACATACATACACACATACATACATACATACATGCATACATACATACATACACACATACATATATATTGAGTATGACATATATATGTGTATATATATACATACATACATTTGATGTAAGGAAACTCTGCTGGATGAAAACTTTCCTTGAACTCCAGAGCCATGTCAAGGTTGACAATTTCCTTTCCCTATACGAATCCTTTGGAAATCCCTTCTAGTTCAAATAACTATTGGCGTTAAATCAGTCTGTATACAAAGTGCCTTGGTGGATGTGGTGTGGTAAGCTTGAGATGACGTTTGAGTAAGTGGAGTAACTAAAATAAAAATGAGAAATATTATAGCTGTTATGTATTAAAACAGGACTTGGTCACTGGAAAATAAGGAATATTCTTTTTAAAAAAAGGGGCTCTTAAGATCTCTAAAGGAATATAGACTAAACGATTAATCAAAGTCAGTGAGACAAGGAAAGTAAACAATGAAACATAAACGATCAAATGAATTTGAAGCAATGGAGACACATGGCAATTCTTCATTTAAGCTAATTAAGAATTAATTATATGCACATGAAAAGTTCAAGGCATCTTTACCTTATTAAGAAAGTGGGAGGTCATAGAAACAACAATTTCTTCATTTTAAACTGGAAAGAAAGAAAGTATTTTAATTGTGGAGTTGAGCTCTATACCAGGTATTAAAGGCTATCCGAAATACTACCTTTAGAGGACCTTGCTCAAACTGTACAGCCAAGCTGCCTCTTCAAATTTTCGCAACAAATTATTCTTGCGGAGAATCAAGGTGAAAGGCCTTAAAGAGAAAAAAGAGCAACTAAAAATGAAGGGGATGCAGTACAAAAAGCACTCATGGTCAATGGACGCCTGCAAAAAGTGCCAGGAGGTTCAGAATTCCATTAAAACAGGAAGGGATGCAAAATGAAAGCTGCTAAGTCACGTATGAGTGACAAGGGCACGCTTTTGCTATTTAGACGTTTCATTTTTGTTGTCCTGAAGCAGCAGCGATGATTTTTACTTTATTTATGCAAGAAGAACCAACAAAATTCTACCAGGCCGGATTTTGTACTTGCTAATTTCTTTATTTAGAGATTTATCAGCAAATTCTCTGTTTTTGAGCTGTTTATGAATCTTATGATCTTCTCGTTCGAGTTACAGAAATATAGCATAAAAGGCTAAATTTTTTGACGGTTCGATTCTTTATTTCTAGCAGAATAGCACTGAGCAATGCTGCAGGCTGATGTGTGAGGAAAGGACAGGCTGAACCAATTGACCTGAGAAGTTTTGTCTGAAGAGATGACACTTTCTAATCCTTCCCTTGATAAAACGAGCTCTACAATCTAATTCGTGTTTGTTCGACTGCAATATGGACACACTGCACATGCAAAGCTTCTTTCAAAGATTTTCCCCTCTTTTCTTCTGTCCATCTTAAAAAACCGAATACTAAGTCGGTTGTTACCACGAATTTTTGTAAGTTGATAGCTAATGTTTAGGAATTCAAGTACTAATGCGTCTGATCAGTGGCTTTACTAATCCGTTTTCGAATCCAAGAGGCAGATTATGAGGGAAAACGACAGAGAAGCTGGCCAAGACAGCTACTGATCACAACTTCTGTTTCGCCCTATGAGATTGAGTATCTCAGGTTTAAATAATGGGCAAGCAGTTCAACCAATTATGAGGGTAGCTAAACAAGTTTCCGATCTCGCCGATAAGGATTATCACCTTCACAAAATCCTTATTTGAGGCTATGTGTAGAAGATTGTGACATGTTCAAAATGGAGTATCCAGCTGTTATTAAGTTATTCATAACAGCTTTACTCAAATTAAATTAAACAGCGATTGGACGATGTATATGGGGAAGCACCCTCCTCATATTCTACCGTAAAAGAATGGGTCAAACTTTTTCGAATGGGTCGAGAAAGCATTGAAGACGAAGAACGTGCAGGTCGGCCCTTGTAGGTGCTCACGTTTGAAAACACCGCTCTTGTGGAAGGAGAAATTATGGAAGACCGCCGGCTCAAAGCTACAGAAATAGTAGCAAGGACGGGCTTTTCTAAAACAGCAATCCTTTGAATTATTCATGAACATTTAAACGTGAATAAGGTTAGTGCAAGATGGGTGCCTAGGCTTCTTTCCTCAGTCCAAAAGCAGCAACGAGTCATCTGTTGTCAGGCATTTTTGGAGATCTGCCGTGGCAATGAGAGAGAAGTTCTGCAAACCATTGTTACAGGAGATGAAACTATGATTCTCTACTATAACCCTTGTTCAAAAGAGAATCAATGGAGTGTCGTAAACCTGGCGAAGCACCGTCTCTAAAGACCAAGGTCACTCAATAAACCAAGAAGATCATGACCGCAATCTTTAAGGCTCCGAAGGAATACTCTTCATTCACTTCAAGGAGAGGAACACCACAGTAATGGCGAGTACTATGCTGGCCTACTGCACAAACTACGTGCTTCCATCAAAGATAAAAGGCGAGTAAAGCTGAGTGGTAGTGTGCGCCTTCTTCATGACAACGCGCCTGTGCACACAGCTCTTGTTGCAAAGGAAGCTGTGAAGAAATGTGACTTCAAGGGGATCGACCATCCACTCTACTGTTCATATATATCTTCCAGTGACTATTTCCGCTTCTCAGAACTCAAGAAGGACCTTCAAGGAAGGAAATTTAAGTGTGACGAAGAAGTGATGGATGCTTTTTATGCCTATTTTACAGACAAGATTTCTGACTATTTGGGGAGGGGGTTGAAATGTTAATTCAAAGATGTGAGAAGTGTATTGCAATAAGGGGTAACTATATTGATAGGTGAAATATAGCTTTTGTCTTTTTCATACTTAGAAAATGGTTAGGCCAGAAACTTATGAACCTACCTTTGTAGTTATATTATAGCAAAGAAGAAACTCGGGTTTACGGAGATCAGACCGTAGTTAACATTAAGAGCTTTGTATACCCAGATCTTATTTTTACAATGAATAGACAGGAAGCACATTGACAAAGGGAATTGGTTTTAACAGTACGCCTATTCATACAAACAGCAGTGTGTGTGTGCGCGCGTGCGTGTGTGCGTCCTCTATCAATAAAGTCGTAAGACGGAGGTAGAGAATGCAGAGGTCGCCGCGACAGGCCAAGGTTCATCTCCAGCAGTAGCGTCAAATGAGAAGAAGAAGAAGTGAAATAACTACTAGTTTTTCCATATTTAATACAATGACTGTGTTGCCATTAATATATTGTTTCACTATAATATTTTATTTACATGATAGCCAGTCTGTATAAAACGGGATAGATAATTAATTTAAAATTAAACATGTAATATTTCAACAACGGTATGGAATATGTAAGCTGAGAGAATATCAAGTTAATAACTAAACGAGGAGCTTGTACGTGTAAGAAGCGGCATATGTAACATCAAATTTCAAGTCATTATATTTTGTAAAAGAGGTAAAAGTTAAAACGAACGACTATCACCATGTTCGCCAGCGATTGACATAAGTACTGGCATCTTGTTCACTTGTCAGTAAAATCTCGAGATTAAATAAGCTCACATTTGACCGAAATACACAAAAGCGCTGTAGAAGGTGATGATATCATTTGCTCAGCAGTAATACCTTTAGGGTTGCCCAAAGTTAACTGTACTAAATTAATCATCGCAATGAACGCCGCTGCCATGCTAAACGAATCACAAGTTTAGTGGCATGTCCCATGTTTTTGACTGTAACTTCAACAAAGTCACGACATCTCTTTGTTGTGTGAAACTTCCATCACTTGCTTTGTACACGTTAACATTACCGCAGAGTTACCACAAGGATTATTAAAAAGTTACCCTTTGTGCATGTAAAGGAACGATACAAAGGGAAAATTTAAAAGACAAAACAGGGTCTAGAGAAACTTTGCAGTTCTAACGTCTACAAGGTGTCCAAAGGAGAAGATGGAGGAACATGAAGTTGGTTAACATATTTTCATGTTTGGCAAACTAGTAAGAACAACTTGTAACCCCAATCTACTTTTTGTATACCATTCTTATGATTATTTTGATAACTTTTCTTGGAGAATTGTTTTGTTGCTTATGTTTTTTCAGTTTTTTCCTATTAATTAATTTATTTTCTATATTCTAAACGCGAGTCTGAAAGTTCTAGGGGTTTAACAGGTTTTTGCAAAGGCTGAAAATGCTTTATTCTATCTTGAGTTTCATAGCAATGTACTCCATAAAATGTACATTTTTGACACTTATGTACGATAATTTTATTTTTTTATTTTTAATTTTACCTTTAAAGTGATTGCATTATTTACATTTAGATTAAACTATTAATATCGGGTAGAACAGTCTGATTTTATATGAGAGAAATAATTTCTTTCTATAAAATACTAACTTTTAATGTCGCCAGTTTTCGTCTTAAAACCGGAGGGTTTTAAACTTGCCTAGTGATAGAGACTCTCTGTCAGATCGAACCAATGCTATTATTAGCTTCAGTCAACGGGTAGTTTAGAATTTAACAACAGATAAACTCCCACGTAGAGTGGTGTAAAATGACAGTTGCCAATCTCTATTCACTGCCTGTCGAATGTGTTTTTCATATTTGATTGTTGCTGTCTGGTAGAGTCAATCATATTTTACTTATATAGTATTGACAGTGAGAAGTCTGAAAGTTTTCGTCTCCAAACTGATCTAAATACCCCACATTTTTACACCAAAATCACGCGTATATTTAAATAGGCACGTTTTCATCCGTTATTGTCAAAGATGTTAGTGATATTTTATTAGTGATTAATTTGCTTTTATGAATGTTAGGTGAACTCCAATGTGAAATGTCGGTCCTGTTGGTGTAGTGGTAACCATACTTGCCTCCTAAACCCAAGATCGGGGGTTAAATCCCTGGCCAGGGTCGATGGATATTTTCTGGCATAAAAATTCTAAATATGCCTTCCTTCGGAAGGGAAGTAAAGCCGTGGGTCCCGTGAAAGAAGAGGCCTCTAAGAAAAATTTCTCGGCCGTTTCACGCCCTTACCTGAGATGTTAGAGAATGTCCGTAAATAAACCAATCAACAATCAACCAATGTGAATTGGTGGTTGGGTAGTGTCAATCAGGTAATCGTTATCAAACCTTATTGTTTCTTATGATTTATTTTACACATAACGTTTATCCTTAGTGGCCACTTTGCTCCTTATCTATAATAATCACTGACTACACACAAATTTTGTAAGCAGTTAAAAATTGTTATGATCTTATTTCTTGTTTTTGTTGATGCTCGACATGTCTATTCTTTCTGTCTGTCTGTCTGTCTTTTTTATTTCTCTGTCTGTATTTTGGTAATATGTACCGATTTATTTTTAGCTTATTGAGTGGTTTAATATTTTTCAATGAACTGATTAGATCGGAAGTGCTATTTTGAATTCCCGAACAAAATATTGAAGTGCAAATTACTTTATTGCGGTTGTTTTCATATAGCAGGGTAGTATTAGAACAAATGTCTTATGTTGCATTCTGATCGGTGTTAAATTAATGTATAAAATATTTCACAAAATACAGCCCTTTCCTCTTAGTGATCGTAATTGGCCTACTTATAGTTTCGGAAAAGTTTATCAGTTATTGCTGGGTTTTTCTTTGACCTGCTGTGGGTTAACGAAAATACAGCTGACATTTTCAGAATAAAGATAATACTAGTTAAACTAAGAAATTCCTTTAACATCCGTCCGTCCGTCCGTCCGTCCGTCCGTCCGTCCGTCCATCCATCCTTAACCACTTATGTATTTACTGTAGTTTATAAATGACGGCGACGACGACGACAATAATAATAGTAATAATAATAATAATAACAATAATAATAATAATAATAATATTGTTTTAAAATCTATTTAAAAATAATTCTCAGTCATTTACATAGTGACAATTTAAAAGTGATATAATGAGGGCTTTATACATTATTAGTGATGTATATAGTAACATTTAACGACTTATTATGTCGTATTGAAATTATGACTACACTCAAAGCGTTTCGTCTTTTAAGCACTATTTTGGCACAAAAATGCATTTATTCTTTTGCAGTATCTTTTTATATTCATTGAACATCTCTACTCGATTATTAACGCATAATATTTCCCACTTTATACGAGACATTCTCATATTTGCGTCGGGGAGTACGTCATTAAAATTCAAAAAGCCCGTCACGCAAGAGCTGCGTAAACTAAGCGAATTTCTCACCGAGTTGTATGATTTTTAATAAAAATGAATATAAAATGCAAGTTAGGCCTTATTAATTAATGAAATGAAATAAGATGTACTATTACTGTAAACAAAATTAGAAATCTTGCAATCTATAAGTATTACAAAGCAGAAACTACATTTTTAAAATTACAATTGAGATTAAATCGCAAAAATTAATGTTATACTATTAATTAAATAAAATATACGACCACTTATAGACAAAGGTATGCTGTATTGGTATTTTTAAACATTTTTAAATTTAAACATGTTTATGAATTGAGACGTTGATATCGTCTTTACATTCACTAAAATAGAGAGAAATAACAGAAAGTTTCGAGATATATTGCACATTTAAGAAGATGTTCATATGTTTCAATAAAACAAAAACATGTTACTATTCAGAAACAAACTAAGCAAATAAAAGCAATCGCAAGTTATATGGATTTTCATTGACTTTGAAATTTAATTTAAATGTTATTGTAGTAAAAATATGTAACGTAAACGTTTTCTGAAGGTTATTACAGAGCGTTGTTACGTACAAATATAATGCTCACACACATATTACATTAATATTTCACATTTGCTATCTTCACGACGATGCTTTTGTTAAATATAAATCATATATATCGTTATAAATGCAGTTTATATGCCGAGTTAATTTGTACTTTTATTTTAAAACAATATAGACAATGTTAATGCAATAGCGCTTTTTAAATTTCAAGTAAACCCCTACTTCTAAGGGTCCAATTTCCCTAATTTTCGGACTATTTTCTATATTGTATTTAAATGGTATATTGACGTGGGTAGTAATTTTTAGTTGCAATAGCCCATCTGCCTACTTATAGATCAGACACAAGACTCCGTTCTCCTTTACAATTAGTAATTCTTGATTTTCGGCTATTTGATATTTCTCAAGTTTTGCACCACTATTGGTGGACACTGATAATAACTGAACGAGAGTACTCAACAAACCGTGACGTTTTGGAACCAATCTAACCTAGTCTTCTGACGATAATGATCTTTTTTCAAAGCCGCTCAAATCCTTGTTCTTGTCCATAATTGCCGGGTTTGATCAAACTGCAGTGTATACGGACATGCGCAACATTTACGTGAAAATTTATCTTATTCTCACTTGCTGATAATTAGAACTGTGCGTTTGACACCGAGAAGCTTAAAACCATCCGTAACAAGGTAACTGTGCATAGAGTATTGTTTGGCGGCAACATATCCCACTTACACTCTCTTATAGGTAGAAGAGAGACTCTTCACAATATCTTAACTGTATAAAGCAAAGGTTCTATGATTGACGGAATACTTAACATGTATCCAAGGTGACCAAAAACAGGTTCTACTGAAATTAATGTTTTGGCTCATCACTGTAGAGGTAATACCATTTTCTATTTGGAGCAGTGTCTATATTATTGAAGTAGATATGCAGTATTTTTCTACGTTGTGTCTATATAAACAAATAAATACATAAATAAGGAAACGAATTCGAAAAAAATGAGTCACAAAAACCTACTAGCTAAATTGGTAACACAAGCTTACTTTCAAGTATTCAGACAATACTTCCTCGACTCTACGAGGTCGATGAAATGGGTTAAAGAATTCAAAAGATGTTCCACGCATATCCCCTACCTGCATGAGCTCTTGTCACACAATAGAAAATTATCATACATAAAATGTCTGTGCATGAGTATGGAACAAAATACGTTTGAATTGAAGGTAATTGCATACACTAACTGCAAGGGAGAATATGGAACAAAAGGGTAGATAGATGCAATTTATGCGGTGAGCGAGGCAAAAGCTTGTTGCAGCAAACATGTAGAAGCAGTTACATCCGTTCATTCTACGAAGAAAATGGCATTCAGTAACACGACAGGAATGATAAGAAGCCGACCTAACAACCCCCTTCATGTTTTCAACTCGGGCATGAAAAATTACTTGTTAGGACAGGAAATATGAAATCTCCAACGGGAAAAATTGTAAGCGTCGTTCCATGGGGCGGTTCTCTTTTGTTTCCTTTCTTTTATATTGATTTTAGCTTTTCGTTTGTTTGCCTTGTAAAAGTTATCAATGTTCATGGTAACGCGAAGCACACACAGAGGTTATTTTGATTCGGGATTAGAATTGGCAATGAAAACTTGAGCTGAAAATAATTACTTGAAATGCAATAGCGGCCTATAGAAAGAAGATTATGTTTTGAAACATTATTACAAGACATTTGAGAATATACGAAGAGCACAAGGGAAAAGCAATATAAGTCCACTTTTTACTTTTTTACAGCAATGTAATTTGAAGTTTAGAAAGGCTAAAATTAAGCACATAGAAATGTTTTTTTACTCTAAAATAATTCTTAACATATTTTTCTAACATACCTTTCTTTTGAAATTGGGGCATTTTTTCATTGTTCATTTTAATTAACAATAAAAAGTCAAAGAATATATACTTGTAGATAAAAACAATCAAAGTTCACTAACTATATTATGGAATATACTAAATTAAACTAGATATTTGCTAAGGAAAGCATGAACATTAATGCAACACTATTGAAATTAATCATTCAAACAAAATTATTCGTTGTTTATCACAGATAAGCACGACAAATAGCGCTGAACGTTTTAGGAACAGAATTTCTTCCGGCATTACAGATCGTCATGTCTTATCTTGAAAGGTGAAAGGGGCAGGCTGCTCATCTGTCTGTGTACGGCACATTTTGTCAGCAATAACATGGAACTCCCAGGAGCCATTGTAAGTTGTTTGACTGGTTATAGTTCTAGAAGTTTTGTCAGTTACAATTTCTTGTATTTCTCTAATTTTCATTGGACATGTCTTTGTGTATTTTTTATTAAGAAATGAAGGCCATGATATAAAAGTATATTGGGAGCACTGAAGACATTGAAAGGACATGATTTCACGCGGCACCTTCACAATCGATGGGTGTTTCAGCATGGATTTTTCGATTTATTAAGCCCATATCGTTATCATAATACATATAACTAGGCTTCTGATGGGAAACGTAACTTATACTAATTCACATCTATTGTAGATATGAGTAGTAAATACCCCCTCCCATCTGATTTACCGGCTTCTGCGGGTAGCACCACCAGTAGGTTAGCCCCAACAATGTCGCACACAACAGCCAGCAAGAATGAGTTGGGCAGGGATTTATTTTATTGAATATACATATAATTATAAAAACATTAATTAAAATGGGGGTATTTTATGCATATAATTACACAAAATATTAATTACAAAATTGTGGGAATTAACGTTTGCTATATACACATGATTTGTAATGGCAAAAATGCGTATTAATTGCAAAATGACGCGAATTAAATGTTTGCTATTCACCCCATTATAAAACTGTGTATGCACTCATGCACAAAAAATATTCAACGTTTCCTCTCACAAAAATTGTTTTAAAATATGTATTATTTTGGTAAACGTTACACTATTGTCGCCATCTTCGTTGTTGTTGTGGAGATGCTTAGGTGGTTTTTGAGGTGTTCTTGGGTTGACGAAGTTGCCGACGAGCACCCCCGCCGATGTGACCTAGAGCGGTTGACGGTACAAGCCCGCAGTGATGTAATTTTGAAGGCTGCTGGGGACAAGCGAAAACCTGCTCGTTAAGGGGACTGGTGCCATCGAGTCGCAGATCAGTCCGAACTTGCACAAGACAAAACTCGTGATGTCATGAAGCCACAGATGTTCTAGCGTATAGTGTCACAGACCTGTCCGAATCTGCAAAAAACCAAAAACTCGTGAAATCATCAGGGTCTGGCGCCACGGATCACAAGCCTGTGCGTGACGTCATCAAGTAACCTTGCAGCTATTCTGGTGCCACGGTGTCGCAAACTTGTCTGGATACGTAGAATTACTGTTCGAAATAAACCACGCTGCATATCTATGTGACGGTAGAAATAGAAGGTGAATAGACACGATCGCGAATTACTGAATTTCACCCAATAACATCTTGATAAATAAAAATACACCTGTTTGCGAAAACACACATACAATGTTTCACTTTATAAAAAAAGTTCTGTAGCAATAAAATTTGTTATACTTCCATAAAATATATTCATCTCATTCTTTAATTTTAATGAACAAAAACGCATATTAGATAGGAAAACTATTTAACTTTACAAAAAAGTAAGTTAAGTGCAAAAAGGTTATATTGCAAAAAAGGAAATTCTGTTGCAAAAAGCAAGTTATGCTGAAAAAATAAGTTATGTTTTATAACAATATGTAGCAAAAAAGCAAGTTAAGATGCAGAAAAGTAAGCTATGTCGCAAAAAGTAAGGTATTTTGCTTAAAAGTAAATTATGTTGGAAAAAAGATATTGTGTAAAAGTTATTATTTTCCTCAAAAAATGTTATGTTGGAATTAAAGAATATTTCACACTGTGAATAACTTTGAATGAACAACAACTAATATTAGAAACCAAAAACTATTTAACTATGCAAAAATAAGTTATGTTACGCAAAAACAAATATTAGGTCACTGTGGGTTGCATAAATTTTACTCTTATGTTGCAAACAAAAAAATTATAATAATAATTTCGCGCGCCAAGTTTCATTTACTTGTTTTCTCGCTTTACCTGATATGACATTTCAATGTTCAGCTTGAGCCAGGTATTTCTTTTATATCGTAAGGGGCTAAAGGGTTTGGGAAAGTCGTGCTGTGAAGTGTGTATCTCGAGGACAGACAACTTTATCTCAGATCTGGCACCACGAATGTCTGTCCTGTCTGAGCAAGGAATTTTAAGGGGCTAAAAAGAGTTTCTGCCTTTATCCGCTAAAGGAACTCAATGTTCACCTTAAGACAGGTATTTATTAGAGCAAAGGGGTTTTCTCCAATACCCTGTTAATGATATTAAAATGGATTGCTATGTTTTTACTTTGGAACAGGAATTTCTTAGGGTCAAAAGGTTTTCTCCATTTGACTGTTAGTAGCAGTTCAATGCTGACCTTGGGACAGGGATTTCTTAGGGTTTAAAAGCTTTTCTGCATTACCTGTTAATGGTATTTCAATGTTTACCTTAGGACAGAGAGGCATAAATGTTTTCTCCTATTAATGATATTTAGATGGGTTGTTAGGATTTACCTTGAGAAAGGTATTTCTTACCTATTAATGTATCGCCCGTCCCTTCACTAAGCTTCTCTGCCTCAGGTGTAGGCCAAGTGCATGCGCAGTAGGGAAAACTATCCTCAGTGGCTGAAAATCAAGAGAGGGAGGGGAAAAGACGCATGCGCAGTTGGATAACCAACCTATATGTTTAAAAACTAAGTAAACATGGGCTATTGCGCGTGCGCAGAAGAGGAAACCAAGCTTGTGGCTAAAAAGAGAAAGCCTTTTTGTATATAAACAGCCATAGCGATTGTCATTTTACCAGCGCACCTCGTGACTTTGTAATGCGACGATCTACATAACTTATTTTCAGCGTTAATTCCTTAACGAGCCAGCAACGATACGAACATGACTTTCATAAGCAGCAACATGTCTTCTATCAGCAGCAACATGGCTTCCATTAAGAGCGGCGATGTGACAAAGGTAAATGCAGACCTAGCCTTGCAACGAAATTATCGATCATAGACAGAGAGAGAGAGAGAGAGAGAGTAAAGAAATTTTATTCAGGGTGTTCCGAAACGGACATCACAGTAAGTTCGATGTCCAAAAACACAGATCCGAACCAATGGATTTCTAAAGTGATTACAGAATTTTTAGCATTTGCAAACGGAATTTGTTAAACAACAAGCCTACTTTTATAGGAATTACTATTCATGATAATAGACATCCTGCTAGGTCATTTAATATGAG
The DNA here is from genome assembly GCA_030762175.1 of Metallyticus violacea. NCBI lineage: Eukaryota > Metazoa > Arthropoda > Insecta > Mantodea > Metallyticidae > Metallyticus > Metallyticus violacea. Next base: position 117,713,604 of record CM060845.1, on the reverse strand, counting down.
CGTACGCAGGTTCGATCAAGTGTATCCCGAGGTCACATTAAAATCTGTTGAAAAAGTAACGCGCAGTATTAAGGAATTTATATTGGCAGAGCCACTCAAAATTTTGTGTATTTGGATAAAGAGGGTATCGGGTTGTTGCTACAAACTGAGTGTAGTAAAATCAATGGGATCGTCGAATTCAAGAACAAAGACCATCTTTGTTCCGCTAGAGCCATTGACGTATATAAAGGCAAAATTGATAGAAATATAAATTATAAGCATACAACACACCATCATATTCAGCAAAAACAAAGGGCTGTAGAGCTGTGCGAGGGCATAGGCAAGTCTAATTAACCTTTGACTCTTGACGAAATGAGTCAATTTGACATGGTACTAAAAACTATTCATCACTGTTTTTGGCGACCACAGTGGAAAAAATGTCGTTACAAATGGAAAAGTAATCACGAAAATCATTGATTTAATACTGCACGATGGTCGTTTTTATGCAATTGTGAACATGCACGGGGCCTTAAGTGTAAATGGTATTGCCGACATTATAATTTTCCTTCACTAAATAAAAAATAACTACATCGTTGCGATTTGAACTGCGCCAAGTATCATTAGCCATGCCCTCCTTCATTTGACAAGTACGAGAGATGCGCCACTTGTCATCGCGACTTTGACGGGCAGACCTGTTTTAATAACCATTTGATTAAGGGACCATTTGATTAAGGTTTTATCCTAAAACCATGTCTGTGTGCGACGTGGAAAAGATTTGCCCTTCGTGCAATAAATTGGTTAATATGAGAGTTAAAAAATCCACCCACCAATGCGGGGAAATATATTGTATAAGTGTATAATTCAGGTGGGTGCTAATCACGAGTGCTACATTCAGGCATACAATTCGCCAAATTTACGAAAGAATTTCATGTTCATGTTCATAGATTTCGAGTGTACACAGAACTTTCCTCATGATGGAAAGGTGTATGAACATGTACCGAACTTGTGCATGCTGAAGCCTGCAGCTAATGCATTAACGAGCCTCGCAAGATGACTTATTGCATACAGAGTGACAAGGATCCAGTGAAACAGTTGTTTGATCATATCACACAACTCGGGTTCAAATCCAGTGACACCGTCGTCATTGTGCATGACTTAAGATCCTATGATGGGCAATTCTTGCTTAAGTATATGGTGGATAGTTTAGATTGGTCTCCGAGCTCATCATGGACGAGAGTAAAATTTACAAGATGAATGCTGGCAGTGTGAAATTTATGGACTCACTGAACTTCATTCCTATGCCACTGTCACGCTTTTCAAACACCTTTCAAATTCTTGAATGTTAAGGTTATTTTCCTTACCTATTTAACACAGAAAATCGAAAGTTATGTTGATCCTGTACTGGACCAGAAATGTTACTATCTGGATGGCATGAGTGTAGACGCCTGTAATACTTTCATACAGTGGCAAAACGAGAAGGAGTTCTCAAATTACATCTTTTACACGGGAAAAGAAATGATAGCTTATTGTAAACTGGACCTATTTCTTTTCAATCTAGGAGTTTTTAAATTTAGTAAAACAATTCACTGGCGAGAACGGTATTGACCAGTTTTAGAGAACGCGTCACCATTGTGCAGGCATGCATGAACGTGTACAGGAAGCAATTCATACCGCAGAATTAAAAGTCCGCTAATTCCAGGAACTGGGTACCGTTTAGCTAATGGTAATCCCGAATAGCCGTGTATCTGGCTGTCTTGGTTGGAGCAGCAACCATCTGTTAGATGCAGAGAAATTAAAAATTTAAGGCAAAAAAGTGAACGGGTACAAAGAAGACAAATATATCTATTTCTTTCACGGATGATTCTACCACGGCTGACATGTTGTTTATCCGAATAGAAATTACTCTGGCAATGCAGACGACTACCTTGATATGACTTATGTGGTACTAGAGCTATTCGTTTAAATAGTCGACGCCGAGAGAAATGTCTTAAAAGATGATGATCAAGTTACCTTTGCCAACATTACTCTAACCTTGTTCTTTCAACAGCTAGAAGTATCTCTCAACAACAATTTCATCGTTTCCATGCCTCAGCCAAGCTACCCCTACAGAACATTGAAACAGTGCTCAATTATTCGAAAAAAAATTCATGAATACCAGACTATAGTGCTCGTTCTGGAAAAAATACACGGCAGGAATCATATACTCGTATTTGTCCAATCATGGAGTTAAGCGGCGTGACGGCTATACCAAAGATGTACCGCTGATGGGAAATCTTTCCAATGCACTCTTTAATAAAAAAATCTGCTTTTGAACAACGTAAGCGTCACCATTAAATTCTAGCCTTCTTGCCCTTTTATCTCTTTTCGGAGAAAAATGATTTTAAAGGCTACACGTAAAAATCTGTCTGCTTGACTCTTTTTGAAAGCTGTGACACCGTTGCCAACGATCAAGCTTGCACATCAGGCAGTGTTAGCAAAGGGTAAAGCCCAGTATCATCTCAAAGATGTCGATTTCACACTCTCAATATTCCAAAGGGAGTTAGTACTGTGCTTTTCAAGGACGTTTTCATAGGTCAAATTTCCACAAGGGTGAGTGTGGCCATGGACACCGGTGAATCTATACAACGTAACATTAACAAAAATCCGTACAATTTACAACACTTTAAAACCAATTCTTTCAATTGTGTGAGAACAGAAAGCCTTTTCCCTCAACGGCTCCTATATCCCGACTTTGATGACGGTTATTCTCCAATGTCTTCAAACTCTTCAAGCTGGCCTCGGGATCTGCTTTAGGGACAGACATCAATATTATCACGGCTGTAGCATTATGGTCTTTGATCTAACAGTCAATTTGAGTGCCAACCAGTCTTACATTTCGGGACAACTTAACGACACTGTATCTATAATTATACGGTTTTAAAGTACAACCTCGAGAACCTTTACTCTGTTGGTGCTGACAAAGATACATCGTACTATAGAAATTGACGCTAATAGAACCATTTTGGTATCAAGAATGAATTGCAAATACACCGTTTTCTGTCTAAGTGCCCCTATACCTCTCACGCTTTTCAGGCATGTATGCTTGTGATAATTGTTTTCGGTAAATGTACATAATAGACAGCTCCCGAAAGTAGTTGTCGTCAATACGTATATTAGCACAAAAACAGTTAAAAGTTGGACCTGCATCTTTGTAGCAAAGAAGAATGGGGAGATTATTTCAATAGTTACGAAAATGGTCCTCTTTTGACTCATATTCTAAATTTTCTCAATCTATGCTGATTCAGAATATGTGATTTTAAGCACAATGCGCGATTAAAAAAAAAAAAAAAAACCTACAAGGATGTATGTCTTAGCAAGTGCTTGCGAATTACACATCAGATTAAATCATTAAAGGTTAGTAATGACATGAATTGTGCATTACTTTACGATGAATACTCTCAGTTACATTTATGTGGCTAACTCTGGTGTTCACTTTTTTTAGAAGGCACATGCGACAACATATAAACGACATTTCTCTACGTCCCCGCTCTGTCAGTTGCTCTCATAGAGGTAAATAGGTAGGTCGTCAACATGTAGTGCTTGTGCCTACTTGGCAAGGAACAGTGTGCTATAAATCGGTCATTTTCGTTTACAGTGTCTTTGAGGGTGGACAACGCAACCCTCCATCAGAGAAACGGCCTACAGCAACAGGGTGACGCGTTGCAGCCTGGACCTCTATCGGATATGTTTATGCTTGAATCGTAATCAGACCAAATCCAAATTTGTGTGCGTAGTGGTTTCGCCTATGCCTCCACACAAGATTGTGTTGACCAAGGTAAATGTGGCAACGCAAACGGCAGTTCTGGGTTCGACAGAGTGGCAGAAACTTGTTGAGGCAATACCTGCATTGACTCGTCATCTAAAAGAGTGCCAGCTAACCACCCGACTATCCATACTTTTTAAGTATGTATTTGGCTCTCTAAACATTATCATCAAAATGGATGGAAACTGTATATCTCTGAACATGAAAGAATGAAGGACACTAGAAATTTACAGAAAACGGTTACCGACATCCTCTATCACAGAAGAAAGAACAGATACTGCTGCAAAATGAAATAAAGGCCTATCGCATTGCCACTGATGCCGTCACGAGTTTGATTTTGTGCAGTTTCGAATAGGTCTGCGACACGGGCAGGTTTCCGCCAGCCCCATGCATGCCTTCAAAAGTATTTCATTAGCGGTTTGCTGTACCGCCTGGGGCAGGTCACGTCCGTGGGGGTACTTCTCGCCGATTTCGTCTGTCCAGGAACACCTCAACAATCATATGCGCGTCACCACACCCTTCGAGGATCAAACCAAAATATTACATATTTTAAAATAATTGTGCAAGAAAGCTTTTAATATTTTTTTGTGCACGAGTGTATTTACAGTTTTTATCTTTGTGTTGAACGGCAAACATTTAAATCACGTCATTTTGTAGTTAATTCTTTGTGTATAAACGATTGTTTAAAACAGATTGCATGTATCTCACAGCTTTTGCCATTGTAAAACATGTGTATGTAGCAACCGTTTATTTCCCACTATTTTGTAATTAATATTTTGCCTAATTATATTTATATTAATAAAATAAACCTCAGCCCTCTTGCTGGCTGCTGTATGCGGCACTGTTGGTGCTAGCTGTAGAAGCCGGTAAGTCAGATGGGAAGGAATATTTACTACTGTTATGAACCACAGCATGAATGAGGCAAATAATTGTATAATTATTATAAATCACAGAATATTTGTAAATTTCGAAATGATGAGTCCAAGTGTTACATCAATACATTGATACAACTTCATCAGCCTCATTCTTGCGATGGTCTCATTCATTGTGTATGTTTTACAGAGGACTGATTGCTTTTTCCTCTGTATACTATTTTTCTATTCTTATTTTTGTGGACTCCATGTCGTTTTTTTCCGTATATGATTGTGTTGGAATGTAATACTAGATATCTACAATCCGTGAGTTGGTTCTGGTGTTGTAGTGGTAACCATACTTGCCTTATAAACCCAAGATCGCGGGTTCAAACCCGGCCAGAATCGATGGATTTTTTCGGGCGTAAAAATCCTAAGTATGGCTTCCTTCGGAAGTGAAGTAAGACGTGGGTCCCGTGTCATACATTTACGGCACGATAAAGAACCTCAAGCCTGAAAGAAGAGGCCTTTGAGAAAAATTTGTCGGCCATTTCACGACCTGAATAGAATGGGACGCTGATGACCTGAGATGTTAAAGAGCGTCCGTAAATAAATCAAATCAATCAATACAATCCGTGAGCACCAAAATCTCAAATTTCTCCAAAATTGACTTTGATTTTTTTTCCTGTACCCTTTACATACAGTAAATATAGTTAAACTAAAGATACCAGTATAGGCATTTCTTATTTTGTTTAACATTAATGTAAAAATCGGTTACGGGAATGCAACATGGTAAAACGGTAATAACTTACCAAAAATCAGACATATATCACTTCTACATAAATATTAATAAATACAGATGAATATGTGAATGCTATCAAAGCCTGCACACAAGCTATTCATCCTAAAATATGTCTATGTTCTTATAGTTCAAATCTCGTTTTCGCGAAACAAACAACTTCCACTGTGCATTGATGACGTAACAAAAAAACCATTAACAACAAAAGCTAAAGGAAAAGAAAAATATTTACAACGGAAGAATAAATCCAAACCAAACCTAACCTAACCTTAAAAAAAATAATAACATCAATAAAAAGGAAAAGAAAAAAAAAAATTAAAAATGTAAAACAGAAGAACAAAATTAATCGACTACAATAATCGACGAAAAATCTTTTCTAACATCAAATGGAATATATAATCTAAAGCTAACGTAACCCAATATTGAATTAAACACCTTTTTCAATATACAATTAAACAAGTAAGATAAACATAACTTAAGTAAATAATGGAATACCTTCTCTAACATAAAACGGAAGAACCAGCTTAGACCTAATATAAACCAATAATTGACCAAACAGCTTTTTATAAATGTAAAACGAAGAAATAACCATAACCTACACAAATATGCATTTACACACTAACCTGAAATCGAATAACCAAAAGCCACGTGCTTTAGAACTGACAGGAGAAATGGGTGAGCAGATATCCCAGCTTGTTTTACTACATATGTTGGCAACGATGAACAACAACAAAAAGTACCTTTATCCATCGCTTCTGCCATCTACCGCCAAGATATGAAGACATAGTTCAAGGAGCTTCCGCAATAATGATTAAAAATCGCGTCAATACTTGATTGATTTATTTGATTTACGTACGCTGTTTAACATCTCAGGTCATCAGGGTAAATTTTAATAGTGAATATGATAAGGCTCTTTCAATCACGCTGTTATAAAATATTCCATTAGCGTATAAACATGTGGCTTGCGCAAGCTTCATAATTGCATTATGTTCTCCCTGTTTAAGAACCATATCCACATTTTTTATGAAATGTGTAGTTCTTCAAAATGAAAATTATAATGATGTATTTATATTTTTAACACCTTTTAGGTATCTTGGATAGTTTTGTTTTGTATATGTGCTTTAGTTGTTTTAGTTAAATAAACTGCAGCTAATGGTTTTTGTAAAAGAAAAAAAAGTAATTGCTGGCGTTGTTGAGCGTCGTTCATCTTGACACCCGTCCATTTTTTGTAGGTGTTTAATGTCCCGCCAGCTGTTAGGGGTGACGATGAATGGAATGAGTGAAATACTGCCCTTAATGAGTGCAGAACCTTGGCGTATAAAATTACCTGATATTTATCTTTTCAAGAAAAGAAATAAACCTTGTCCCTACCGGAAGTTCAACCCGGACTCCCCTGGGCTTGTTCTTACCAAATTAAGCACAGCTATACAAATGTACTGTTTTCAAAATTGTTAAAATAGCAAAAAAACTATTTGTCAATTCCCATTCCATTATAATTCCGTATTTTAAGTCGAACGGAGTGAAAACTAAATATTTTAGAGAAAAAAATTGTAATATTTTTAAATACAAACTATTTTCCATATTGGCGATTTAACCTTAATAGATAATTTTTTTAACACTTACGGCCAAAATATTCATGTTAAACTTTTGTATAATGAGATTAAAGTAGTGAATATTAATGTTTGGGTGTATTATCTACGAATAGATTATCATCTACATGTATCAAATATTCTGAGCCATTCATCACTTGAAATTACAAAGCTTTAAATATCTTATTTTGAGATTATTATTTCAAAGATTTGAAGTTCAATAAATATTTCACTTAATTTCCATAACTACAATTTGGTACTGATACTAATAAAGCAGTAAATTAGCATGATAACTTTAAGTTAAACTACGTTAATTGAAGACAGAGGGGACTCTTGTCATTTACAGAAAAACTCTCATTACTATGCAAGGTTATAACTGGCATTTTTAACAAAAGTACAAAAATTATTGATAATTTATCTGGAGTACTTAAATCTATATTAATTTATTGCTTTTCTTGTTATAATATTTCATCTGTTCTTCTACATCTTTACCCCAATTTTTAGTTTGCCTATGATTATTTCTTATTCTATGCTCTTCTATGTATAGAGTCTTGATATTTTGGAAAACAGCATAATCTCTAAATTTGACATTAGGGACATTGTGTGGAAATGTTTAAATTTAATTTATGTAAATGAACTTGCATGGTCTGAGTTAATTTTTTAAAATAAATCTTATAATTGCTTTCTATACTGAACTATGTGCACTGTCTACCTCCTTCAAAAAGAGTTACTAAGCAGGAAATACTTTATTGTTATAGAAGAATGAACTTCTACCAAAACGTGCTTCACCCCATAACTTAAAATACACTGCTTTGTTATAAACTAATAATGTATGTTATAAACATTTAATTTTCATCTATAATAGAGATACCTTATTTCAACTCTTAATTATATTTTTAGATGAAACATTAATAGTGCTACAACATTATTCTTATTATTATCCTTAATTTCTTAATTATTTCACTGCATTTAAACTTACAGGACACATATCAACATATTGTTTTTTCTTTCTCTCCTACCAGCTTCTACATACAGCTGGCTTGCTTAAATTTTCTCTGTGATCAAGTTTTTTCATTGATTTGTATCTGATATTTTCCTCTACTCTCCTTTGTAGGCGTAACAATCCTCAATCTCAAAACACACACACATACAAAAGACTGGTAATGAGAAAAAAAATGCTCTCGAAACCAATTTATTCCTAAGATAATACGTGTTTTCTGCACATGGGAGTTTTAACATTTTCTAATTCCCAAATTACTAAGTATATAATATACATGAGGGCAGGTCCACAAGTTTCTGGCCTAAACTTTTCTAGGTATAATATAGACAAAAACTATATTTCACTTTTCAATATAGTTACACTTTATTGCAATACACTTCTCACATCTTTGAATTAACATTTCAACCCCCCCTCCAAAGTAGCCAGAAGTGTTGTCTGCAAAATGGGCATAAACAGCATCCATCACTTCTTCGTCACACTTAAATTTCCTTCCTCGAAGGTCCTTCTTGAGTTTTGAGAAGCGGAAATAGAAGACTATATATGTACAATATATATGAACAGTATATATATGAAGATATATATGAAGATATATATGAACAGTAGAGTGGATGGTCCATCTTCTTGAAGGCACATTTCTTCACAGCTTTTTTTGCAACAAGAGCAGTGCATAGACGCGTTGTCTTGAAAAAGGCGTACACCACCATTCAGCTCTCCTCACCTTTTCTCTTTGATGGAAGCACGTAGTCTGTGCAGTAGGGCAGCATAGTACTCTCCATTTACTGTGGTGTTCCTCTCCTTGAAGCCAATGAAGAATATTCCTTCACAGTCTCAAAAGATTGTGGCCATGATCTTCTTGGTTGACTGAGTGACCTTGACCTTTAGAGGCGGTGCATTGCAAGGTTTACGCCACTGCATTGATTCTATTTTGACCATCGTAGAGGACCATAGTTTCATCTCCTGTAATAATGACTTAAAGAATTTCTCTCTCGTTGCCACAGCAGAGCTCCAAAATTGACTCTTGCTGCTTTTGGACTGAGGAAACAAGTCTAGGCACCCATCTTGCACTATCCTTATTCATGTCTAAATGTTCATGGATAATTTAAAGGACTGTTGTTTTATAAAAGGCCCAACCTTGCTGCTATTTCTGTATTTTTGAGTCGTCAGTTTTTCATAATTTCTCCTTCCACAAGAGCGATGTTTTCAGGAGTGAACACCTCCAAGGGCCGATATGCACGCTCTTCGTCTTCAATGCTTTCTCGACCCATTCTTTTACGGGCTTCCCCACATACACCGTCCAATGGCTGTTTAACTTCATTTGGAATACGTCCTTTTTTTTTTTTGAAGCACTTAATAACATATCGAAACTCCATTTTGAACATGTCATAATTTCCTACACGTAACCTTCTTTATGCAACTATACTTGAACAAATGAATACGTGGAGCTGCAATTATTTACTTAACAGATAAGGTATGACACCAGATAAGGCTATTTGAAGGCGATAATCCGTATCCGGAAGGCCGGAAACTTATTGACCTACCCTCATACGCTATGTATTGAAGATTATGCTTATTGTTTGCTGTTATATGCAGTAACTCGTTTGAAATATTGACTGTTAGCATCTTTTAATTCAAAGGTCGCAATTAAACATTAAACTGTATGCTATAAATAAAAAAAGATAATGGAAAAAATGGGTAAAAGAGAATGACATTAATGCACTCCGCAATTTACTGGCTTCCATTTAGAAGTACGTAATTCAACTTTTAAATTCTATTAAATGCTATTTGATTTGTTATTGATTTGATTTATTTATCGACGTTCTTTAACATCTCGGGTCACAGCGTTCCATTCAATTCAGGGCGTGAAATGACCGATAAATTTTGCTCAAAGTCCTCTTCTTTCAGGCTTGAGGTTCTTTTACATACCGAATCTACGAAATGGAACTCACGGCATTACCGCTTTTCTAAAGAAGCAATACTTAGGATTTTTACGCCCGAAAAAATCCATCAATCCTGGCCGGAATTGATCTTGTGTCTACGAGGCAAGTATGCCATTTCATTTGGTATTCAAAGTATTTCCAATAGACGTTACTTACCAAACACAACCAATTCATAATTCTCTTTTTAGTTCATAATAGACATGTGAATTTATCCAAATCTCAAGTTTTAAATCAACAGTTCTAAAATAAAATGCCTACCGACCAGCATTTCTGAAATCATTTTGCATTTCACTGAATACTTATTAGAAAAATGAAACCATTATTACATGCCTTGTTCATGTAAGCTTTCTGACCCACGTGTAATTCTTCAAATGGTGTTAATGTTTGACCTAGAAATTTCATGTTATTTTAATAAAGACTAGATTTAGAAGCATTATGTCCTGTTTGCTTATTATTGAATATTTAAGCATATACTTGTTAAACGTTGTTAAAAGTTACAGTATTATATATTCCTTTATTAGTTTGGATAAGCCTTTATCACTAAATTTTTACATCTAAATGTTTCTCTGTTCTTAATGATATTCTTCCTTTAATATTTTTTTTCCACTATGCGTTATTTCTGGTACAGTAGTTACACTTTTCATCAAACTTATACTGGCAGCTATTTGTGCTTAATTATACAGTGCTTCATGTCAAAGATACTGTGTAGGATAAATTTCATTAATATACATTTAATTTAAACAAAAGAGAGATTTTAAAATGTTGGTTAACTTTTAGGTTTCACTGCTTTATTCTTCACATCTCCATTTTAAACTTCATCTGCAACTCTACTTTTTGATTCTTAGATATTAAAAAGGATTCAACGATTATTTCGTCTTTTATTTGGTCAGTTGTTATTATTGTTTGAATTTGGACAGAATAAAAAAAAAGTCATTTAAATGTACGATGAAATAAACCAATTATTTTGAGTAAAATTACTATTATTAATATTACAGTAATGCAGGCCATTTCGAATATCCTGACTACTCTGCTTATATTCTGTTCTTTCTTGTAGAATATAGATCATTTGAAACACTTTAGCACATTAAATGTTCCGTGGTTTTATGTATATTTTGTCCAAATTCAAATACAGGTTGCAAGGTAACGATAAAAAAACAAAACAAAAAACCAAAAACAAAAGATGCGATATTTAAATTTTGAATATCAAAATAAATAGGTGTCATTTGATATTTCAAAGTGAGAGTGATTGGGGTGTGAAGGTGAAACAACCTTCCCTTCATTATCTAAATTGACGTTTATTTTTAATACATTTGTATCAAATAGATATTCAGATAGGGTAGTTTTGAAACGAGAGTCATATATATATATATATATATATATATATATATATAAAATTAACACTAATAATAAAAGTAGATAAAGATAAAACACTGAGAAAGAGTCACACTTGAAATTGCTATTCTTGCCATTGAAGAACTCGCAGTAGTTCGAAATATAGCAGTTTCAAGTGTGACTCTTTCTCAGTGTTTTATCTTTATCTACTTTTATTATTAGTGTTAATTTGTTACATTGTTAATAGTGTTTCTTTATTTTTATTTTTCATTAATATATATATATATATATATATAATAAAAAGGGGAATACATGCAATATAAAATGAATAAATATCATTGTGCCCAGATTTTTTCTGGGAGAGACATGTAGCAACACTTTAATTTATTACACTTACTATTACTGTAAATAAAACAATTCAATAACAAACTTGAAACGTACAAAAATAACCTTCTGATTATTTAAGTTTCAAATATGATCAGTGAAAATACTGGACCTTAACATAAAAGCAGTGGTTTCTTTAGAATTGCATAGGACGTTAAATTATCGTTAGAGTTAAAATCGATGTAAAAAAAAGTAAGTACGCAATTGTGGTCAGACAAAAGAACGGGAACAAACTTTTCCCTTTCCAAATTAGGTTTGCAATGATCCATTAACATAAATACGACCTATTCAAGATGTAGCATTAGTTCGGAGTACTTCATTGCCTCGTATTTGTTGCTGTGTAGCATCAAATTGCAGTTTTTTGTTAAGCATTCCAAAACCGCAGATGAAACATGTTTTTTTTCGTGGTCTTAACAGTGTTAAACATAATAAAATCTCATCTAATAATCATTTTAATGTAAATACAGGACTTCTGCGATGAATTCGAAGGAGAGATAAATGTCAATGAGGAACTCTTTTGGTTAAATGATCTATGTTATATGGCGCTTCGCTTAGAAGGTATGCACCATTGAAGGAAATAGGATATTAGGGACATTTAAAATTGATGACTGCTGTTATTAAGTAATTATGAAATTATAGAAGTTGTTGGAAGCGTCTGCCCTGAACTCAATTACATTCTTACATCGTCGTAGCGGCACTTGTAGGAATCTGGCAAACATTTAAGGACTGTGTCGCATTTGATCAAAACGAGCTATTAGTCGCTCAGTCAGTTTGTGTTTTGTGTCAACTGGGGTCATGTAAACGACGCTTTGCACCTATCTCCAAAGAAAAACACACAAGTGCGTTTCATGTAGGTCATTGTATGTAAACAGTAGATATCTGTTCTCAGTAAATGCTTGCATTCAACTGCATACACATTGATTACACACAGAGGTACACGGCGAGGATAAGCTAGCGCGTCTTGGTTTAACTTTGGAACCAGTACACACAACAACCAGGAACTTATGAAAGAACATAGGTCGTTTAACAAAAATGTTACTCTCTGTGAGATCTCTCTCTTCTACGAATTTGGCCCAAAGGTTCTGATCAAATCTCGCTCTGCTGGATAGTATCATTAATAATAATTAGTTTTCTGTTCCTCTTTGTATTTATTAAGGAACAAAAAAGATTGTACCCAGGAAATAAGAGCACCATAACATGTTATGGTTGTAAATAAATTCCCTTTGACCGCGTAACGAGTTAATAATTTAAATCTTAGCCAAAGCAGAGAAATAAAAGCAGCAAATATTTAATCACTATTGGTCATCATTATTTCTATATATAAAATGTTGTTAGTGCTTATTATTTTATGCATTAGAGAAATTACTCTTTTGCTTAAAAGATCTATTCTTTAAAGTCAAGTCGTAATATCACCACACCGTATCTTCACTAATACCGCCTAGGATGTGCGTCATCAAACGATAATCCCTCATTAATAAAACGAACTGTTCATGCAGCACGTCTATATCTTGATTGGGTGTTATAACTGTTGGCCATTGTCATATTGCAACATCTCGCAATCGAAGCCCTGAATAATGTATATCTCGTGCTAGGTGCGTTTCATGTTCATTCATACATCTCGCTGACAGTGTTGTGTCAGCAAGAAGAGATGTTCTACCACCTGAGTAACGGGACGCTTACAGTAATTTTCAAATCGGAAACCATTTGATTCGTTAGCGAATAAGGCGCGAGTGTTTGCACAATGTTCTTCCCTTCCTATCCCCCGCTTACTTATCATTCCGTCTCATTCACTCACCCATTGGAATTCTAAGCGACTATACTTTCTCGCTCTTGAACTGTAAATAATAAAAACGATTACAAAGGCGGCATATTAAAGTATGATATGCATTGTGACTGTGATGGAATATGAGTACGCAATAACATTTAAAGGCTAATTGTACAAATTGTTACTTTAATCCAGGGGAACTGTTCCAGGCTCATTATCATTGACGGCTTAGCTGTTATCAGTGCACTGTCTTCGTTGCCATAATCTTATAAACGTGCAATCATTGGTTCTAAAGCTTCATCACTTCCTATTTTTGTCATAAAGTCATCGTTTTGCAGTTTCTCTACGCTATATGCAAGATTGCCCGTCTGTTTATGTCACCGTCTCTATTTCTTCGTTTACAAGTGAATTGTATTGACAATAGAGTAATAAAATATAGCCTTGAGACCCATTTCGTTGACAATAAGATTGAATCGTTCATTTTTAATAGCAATACCCCTCTTTTAGTTTCTGTATCCAAAATTATATATTTTTTATTGTTGCCAATCAGTAATTTCAGATTTTATACTATAAGTGCTTGGAGTTTTGTTTCGAATAAACAGTAAGCATCAGAATTTCTAAGCACTAAATAAATGAAGCGAAATGAAGTTATGTTGATATTAGACTATAGACAACAGATGGGGAGGTGCAATAGGCTGCAAGTTATAAACCATTTTGTTTGCTTATGCCTGTTAACTCATCATTTTTTTATCCTTATGGGCAGGGCCCATAGCCATGTTTCAGTGTTCTTTGATGTTAAGTGCTTTGAATTCTGATGCCTAATGGTGGATGGTATGAAGCGTTATCCATTATTATTATTATTATTATTATTATTATTATTATTATTATTACTACACTTTCTTCTTCCAAATATTTTCAGAAACCAATCCTTATAAACTAGTATTCCTTTCTACCTTAACACTCCCCTGCTCTCTGGCGTGAAGCATATCCATTATATCAGACTGCTACCTTGCCTCAAAGGTATATTACGTTCACTGTTTTGAGCGGAATCTTGTGACACTGATTTTTATGTGTTGCATTTACAAGTTACAAGCAATGTTTTGGTCTTGTGTTACTAGGAGTCTCCTAATTCAGTACATTGTGCGTAAGCATTTTATCTCTGCCACCACAATGGCAGTTCTTTCCCTTAAAACGTTGCGTCCCTAATTCGTCTTTCTATACTTAAAACTAAAATTTCCTAGTATAAGTGGACGAACTAGAACCTACTGTATAAAATGTTTCATTTTAAAACCTGAGTAAGTTTTGTATTGCTAGAAACTTACATTGATCGTAGAAGCTTTAAGCAACATCCTTTTCAAAGCCACTCAAGTTTGTAAGTTTCTTTCGGGTCCAATGTGCTTTCTTGGTGACAGAAAAACCGGAGAACTTGATCTCACAGCATATGCTGATACGAGGGCAGGCCCATATGTTTCCTAACCATTTTCTATGTATGATAATATTGGCTGATGTGGGGTGTGCGAGCGAGGTCTGAACTCGCTTCGACCATAGATGGCCATTCTTTGGTTATACAAGGTTTTCACGTTGATACACCTGTTTCGTAGTCGATACTGGTGGTTTAGTAGTAATCATACTTGTCTCAAGACCCAAGATAGCGGGTTCGATCCCGGACAGGGTTGATGGATTTTTTCGGGGCAAAAATCCTAAGTATGGATTCGGAAGTGAGGTAAGGTCGTGGGTCCCGTGCCGTAAATTTACGGCACGCAAACGAACCTCAAGCCTGGAATTAGATGCAGCTGAGCAAAATTTATCGGCCATTTCACTCCCATGATTGAAAGGGATGTTGATACCGGAGACATTAAGGAGCATCAATAAATAAATATCAAGCAATTTATAATATAGTTTTATAAATTAGACGTGTGTGGGTATTCCATAATGTAGATAATAGTTCAGTGATATAGCTCTTTGTAAAAGACAATTTAAGGTCAAAGAAAAGTTGTATCACACCTATAAAAGTTTATGGGAATCTTTCTCCTTTCATTTTCAAGATTAAAATGAGCCAGTGAATTTAAATATGTCCATATCAGCATTGAACATGGCGCACGTGAAGGGCGTTCTAAAATGGTGGTACATGACCGTGAGCTAAGTGTGTAAAACTGATATCAGCTTTATTTTTTATGAAACGTGTAGATTATATTTTACTTTTTAACTGTACTTACAGCCCACCCAACATATGTTTGTTACAAACATAATCATAATATTTTATGTATTGTAGTTAGTACGGTAGATACCTTGTATGTATACGTTTATAATACGGCATAACTGTAACCTGTAAATTATGTCAAACAAAAAATAAAGATTCTTGGTATTACGAAAGCTAGGAAAGCCAACAAAAGAGTCATAAAACATCTACCCAGAGGAAGTCGCTAGAGAATCGCTGTATGAAGCTCCTTCTTTTTAAAGGGATAGCTACTGCAGGGTCAATAAACTTAAGGACATCAAACCGTTTGGGGCTTTGACCCCGACCGGCTGTCCAACTGGTAGCCCCTTAAACCAGCAAATGCTGACAAAATGTCTTAAAACTTTAAAAAATAACGAATGACAGGTGTAGTGGGCGAATTTTAACCGGCCAATGTTAGATGTATGTTTCAAAAGTTTAAAGAAAGGCGTGAGGCTTGCGCGGGTCATTTGCGTCTCCTAGCCAACTATTTTCTATTTTATTTTAATATATAGAAGAGAGTTTGCTCAGCTGGGGCATGCAGTTCAAGTCAGTTTTCAGTTCAGTTCAACACAGAAGCAGTTCTAAGTACTACACGCCGTGAGACGTATTTCCTCATTCAGTTCACATTTGCTCATTGCTCAGAAGCAGTTGTAAGTTCGCCGTTGCTGAGGCACGCAGTAATAAGTTCTACACGCGGCAAGATACACGCAGTTCGCAATAATTATAAATTCGACTTTCAGTTTTACGCGCCGCGGCCCTCTCTATAAGTTTTACCGCGGCAAATACGGCGTTGGTAAGTCTATCGTAAGCAAAACACCAGAGGGAGCGGATTGTTTTAATATAAAGTACCAAAAGATATTATATCGAATTGTGTGCTCATTTACACCTTTGAATTCCTCTCCCAGTTCTGTTGAGTACTAGTCAACAAAACAGCCGAATTCACCACTATGTGACTCGCTATGTTTTCATGTGTTGTATGCAGTACTTTGTTGTCGATTGCTGGAAACCAGTTGCTATTTAGTTTTTGGGCTTATTTCCTGTTGAAACTGTTGGGGTGTTTGTGGATTTCGATCGCTTCTTGCTGTGGTCTTGCATGGTAATGTGTCAGGGACGAAAGAAAGAAGCCCTGAAACTTGAGGTGTTCTCCCTCAGCTTCAAAGGCATGTTCTGCTACCTCTGACTTATCTATCTGAGCTAGACGACAGCTCTTTTTGTGTTCTTTGAGTCTGGTGTTAATGCTGCCTTGTGTCGTGCAAATGTAGACCAAACCGCAGGAGGACGAAATACGGTAGACATCAGTCGACGACAAAGAGTCTCGGGGATCTTTGACTGAGCGTAGTAGCTTTCTTAACTTCGTAGTCTTAAAGACAGTCTTGACACCAAGGCGTTGCAGTATGTGTTCAATCCGGTCTAAAACAAGCAGAAGGACTTTGCTCTTTAAACGAGATTGGTGTGATTTTTAGCTTATAGGTTGTGGTCTTACCGGGCGGCGAGCTCTTTTTACTTCTTGAATTGAGTAGCCATTGGCCTGTAATGCCTGGGGGCAGTTCTTGTGGTAGTAATTGAGGCTCACAAACACGTGAAGACAGATTAACAAGCGTTTTTATCATGGCACGTTTCTGCCTCGGATGATGATTGGAATTCTTGTTCAAGTAGCGATCATTATGAGTGGAGCTTGCAGTAGATCGTTGTCCAAGTGTGCCATCAGCTTTTTTGCTAACCAGAATGTCCAGGAAGGCAATCTGTCCATAACTAGATAAAGAATATTTTAGGAAGGATCCGATTTGCAGAAGAAAAAAAAAGTTTTTTAATCAGAGCAATGCATCTGTATAGAAAAGTGTTTTATGGGAAAAATGTAAGAGATTTGAAGTATGAATTGTTTGAGTATCTACCGTAGTCCCCATGTTTGGCTCTCTCTCTCTCACTTCCATCCGATTGCCAAAAACTAAACGATTCCCCTTTGGTTAGTGTTTTTCATCAAATAAAGTTTGCAGTACTTTGTAAATCTTCATGCTAAAATAAACGCATTTACCTGACGGGATAATGTTAAAAAATGTTCTAGTTAAGTTCCTTCATTGTAAGGCTAAACCTTGTGAATACATTCTCATTAAACTTTTCTTGGAATGATATTCAATTAAATCTTGCCAGGGTTTCTTTTTTCCGTTGTACAGATTTTTAGTTTGAGTGCCAGTTTTGCGTAGGTTTATTCTACATAGATATTATAAGGGTATACTGGCCTACTTTATAAAGAAAGGAAATGCAACTGCGCAACTGGTTACTATATCCTGCTTAAAATTAGAAAGGAATTGGCAGTTGCATGTTTGGAAAGGAGTGGGAGTCCGTAGTCATGGCAACAACCAATAACAGAGCGTATTCTAATGTGATGTCACTGCAGTGTTGCCGCACTAAACGTTAAAAATGAATGGTTACATTTGTTTTATACAGCTAAGATGCGAGTTTATACTTACCAGACGTAATGGGGTTGGTTCATAGTCATTGGTCAAGTGCAGGGATCATGTATTGAGGGGTGGAGCCAAGAATAGTAAGGCCAAATTATTGAAAAATAGTCTAGTAAGTGTGATGTTTATATGGAGGAAGAAATATGATATTGCTAAGATATTTGTCTTGCACTATAGGACCATATACAGGTTTTAAAACCAGTGCCACTGCATGTTGATTGTTTTTGTGAAAAGTAATTTTGTTTTATTGATTTTATTTAAAATATGCATATGTTGTTGTTAATTTGAATGTTGAATAATTCAAGTTGTGTCGTATCTCCTAGGAATTAAAAAGAATAAAATGTATTGAAATGTATTACAATTATATATTATCAAGAAAATTGCTTTATGCCGTGTTTTTTACACAACAACGTCCCTTTCGCTCTCTTTCTGCCATTTCTGAGGCTTGCCTTCTTCCTTTTTTGTCAACACACTTTTTTGACCACGCCCAAGGTATCGCTTTAAATTGCCCTTTTTATTAATTGTTAAATAATAAAAGACATTTCTCATTTTAAGATTTTACTTATTGTCAAAATTAAATACTTATGAGTTCAGTTGGGATGCAATTTTCAACACAACACAGTTTCTATAGAAACTGTGCAGCGGGTAAGGTTATCTTTTGAAACTCAGCAATTCCCAGATGTGATGGGGAGGAACCTAGTGATGTAAACAAATAGCAGTCCGATTGATGCACTGATCGGAGACAGCCATTTCACTTTTTCGGACTGTTACCTTGGAATTGCAACTCTTAAATCTTGAACTATAGTGCGATTGGCTGTAAAGTTCAGTGCTCTTAATTTCTATTTTGTGTTTTTCATATTTATTTCGTTAACATCAGATATGATTCGGATATAGTGGAGAGTTTCCTCTGAAAGACTCTCCTGTGGGATATTTCTACAATTAAAACCCATATGAAAATGACCCAAAGTGTAGTGTGCTGAGCTGTATTAAGCATTTTGTGATGTACAATATAAAGTAAACGGTAAAGTAAAAATTTTTTAAACAGTGCATCTACTAATGCAGCTTTTCCAGACTGTCGAATCACCGTGAACACCGAATACCAAAGCTGAAAACTGTAAGCATGTTATGCATGTTGGTTAATTAGCCTATTTAATTTATATACCTGCTATTGCCATGTTAGTTTCACAGAAAAGGTTATGAGCGCGCAAGTGATACATGTGGCAACGTCGCTCCCCTCCACTCACAACTGTCAATCCCTTCTGATTTTAACCAGACTATAATGAATTATGCAGCACTAACACTAGGAAAGTAATGTTGAGTAGAAAGAGATCCCTTAACACGCAATGGGTACCGTTATGTTAAAGATGGTATACTGACGTATTTGTTTATGTTTTGGGGTTTGGAGTTCGTAAACGCTGTAAATGTTTACATTCTGGATTTGGTGTAATAGCGTTATGTTTGCTTTAGTGCAATTTCTAGTGCCTGGAATGTTCCCTAATGACGTGTATACACGTGGCAAAATTCACTAATTATCGCAAAGCTGTACTCTCATTGTTTTCTGTTTTCCAACTCAATGTGTAACTTCCACAGATGCGTGCTAAAGTACTAAGGAGGTCATTTGAGGCTAAAACGTTATTGGGACCGATCTATGAACCTCCAACATATTTTTTTATCCTATGCCCGGCTCCGACATCTCGGTCAAGTCGACGAGCAGCCAATACAAAGAACGATAAAAATAATCACCAAAGGCATTGTCAATAACACACAAAGAGAAACAGTTGAAAACAGCAGGACAAATGCTGAGGTGTTCTTCAGTTATGGATACGCCATGGTCGCAAAGAGGGCATGCATCTGTTTCAGTCAGTGCAATTCTATACAGGTGACTGTGTAAGCAGTCATGACCCGTAGCAGGCCACGTCAACTGATCTAGGTAGAGAACTAGGAATTCTTTCCGTCTTGTTCTAAAGGGAATTCCACTTTTACCCAGAAGCTTTCTCTCTATACAAGTTAGATTTAATAGAGCAGGAATATATGACAGAGGCAAAGGAGAGCCTGATTGTTACATTTGGGATCCCCTTTTCGCCAACTCATCTGTCCGCTCGTTTCCATAAATCCCACAGTGGCCAGGAATCCACTGCAGTGCCTCGACGTTCAGCAGCTTATTAATTTTTGCCATGCAGTTCTTGGAGATATCGCATTCACTGTGATTACAAGTTGTTAAGGTCATAATCGGCACTCTGGAATCAACAAAAAAGAATCTTTTTCTTGTCACACTGCTCTATTTTGTCTAAGGCTAAAGAAATAGCGGCTAATTGTCAAAGTATTTCCCAACAGCATATGACAATAAAGTCCATAGAGTAAACTCCAGCTCCAGTGTTTTTAATGACTCGTTCAGCTAAACCACCAGTAGAGACATGGAGCCAAGAATCAACCGGGAAACGTTCATGATTAGTAGCCAAGACCGTACATTTCAATTCAACCCAACATATGTATATAATACTGCTTATTTTGTAAGCAGACCCATAAACGCTACCTTGAATAAATTCTCTATGTTAACAGATCAGCAAAAATAGTAATTGGCGTATTAATTAAAAGGCAACGTTCATAGATCCAATCTGCGAACATTGGATGAATCACAAAACGACATACGAGAAGAAATAACAAGCATTCGAAAGCTCAGCTGCAATGTGAGAGTCACAACGTGATTAGGCGTTACAACGCCTGCTTCGGGGCAAGAGAGGGACATTTCCCACACAGTCTTTAAAAAAGATAAAATATTTGCAGTTAATTTCATCAAGTTTTACTTCAAGTAATTTCGTGGATCATCTGCCATGTTGGTTGGATTTTTGAGAGGCTAAATAATAATAATAATAATAATAATAATAATAATAATAATAATAATAATAATAATACATGCCACACTACTAACTGATGAACACATCGAGCTGACAAGGGACCTCTACCACTCTCACTGGATAAAATATCAGGTAAACAATATGCTTTATTTTGAAAGTGCATGTATTTATAGGAAACTGTACGAGGGATAGATTCATAAGTTTCCGGCCTAACCATTTTATAGGTATGATAAATACAAAAGCTATATTTCACTTTTTTATGTAGTTATCGTTTATTTTAATACACTCCTGGCATCTTTGTATTAACATTTCAATCCCCCACCCCCTCAGAATGGGCATAAACAGCATCCATTACTTCTTCGTATCACTTATATTTCCTTCCTAGAAGGACCTTCTTGAGTTTTGAGAAGAGGAAATAATCCCTGGGAGCTAGATCTGGGCTGTGGGGTGGATGGTCAATCTCCTTGAAGCCACATTTCTTCACAGCTTCCTTTGCAACAAGAGCTGTGTGCACAGGCACGTTGTCGCGAAGAAGGTGCATACCACATTCAGCTTTCCTCGCCTTTTCTCTTTGATGGAAGCACGTAGTCCGTGCAATAGGCCAGCATAGTACTCTCCATTTACTGTGGTGTTCCTCATCTTGAATTCAATGAAGATATTCCTCCACAGTCCCAAATGATTGTGGTCATGAACTTCTTTGTTGACTGAGTGACCTTGGCCTTTAGAGGGTACTTCGCCAGGTTACGCCATTCCATTGATACTCTTTTGGACAAGGGATGATAGTAGAGGACCATAGTTTCATTTCCTGTAACAATGATTTGTAGAACTTCTCTCTCATTGCCACGGCAGAGCTCCAAAAGGGCCTGACAACAGATGACTCGTTGCTGCTTTTGGACCGAGGAAAGAAGTGTAGGCACCCATCTTGCACTAATCTTATTCGTGTTTAAATGTTCATAAATAATTCGAAGGGCTGTTATTTTAGAAAGACCCCCAATCTTGTTGATATTTCTGTAACTTTGAACCGCCGGTCTTCCATAATTTCTCCTTCTACAAGAGCGATGTTTTCAGGAGTGAGCACCTCCAAGGGCTGACCTGCGCGCTTTCGTCTTCAATGCTTTGTCGACCCATTTGGCCCATTCTTTTAC
Source organism: Metallyticus violacea (assembly GCA_030762175.1). Lineage (NCBI taxonomy): Eukaryota > Metazoa > Arthropoda > Insecta > Mantodea > Metallyticidae > Metallyticus > Metallyticus violacea. Next base: position 117,691,489 of record CM060845.1, on the reverse strand, counting down.
GGTAGAATATGAGGGAAATGCTCCCCCGTATACGCCGTCCAATCGCTGTTTAATTTCATTTTGAACAAGTCTTTTTGTTTTCTGAAGAACTAAATAACACCTCGATATACATATGTTCCGCATAAACAAGTATATTTTTACAACTGAACACAGCGGAGCGGAAGTTACAGATGCAATTATTTACTTAACAGATAAGATATGGCACCAGATAAGGCTTTTGTGAAGGCGATAATACTTATCTGCGAGGCCGGAATTTTATGGACCTTGTAACTGTTTTAACATATATGATGCTGCTTTCGACAGAAAGGGCGATAGAAATAGGGAAATCAGGTGCTAGCAGCAATTCTGTGTAAGCATTTACGTTCCATAGACTGCAAACAAATTCGTTTCCCATTTGAAAAACACCGCAAGTGTGTAGGATTAACGATGGCGCCAAAGAGCTCGGTGTCGTAGCCTTAAAGATATCTGACATTAACTTCTCAGGGTAAGGAAAATTGCGAAAACAACTGACTTAGAGAGCTTGATTTGACCGCGCTTCGAAAGCAGGATCTCCGGATTAGTAGTTTGAAATGTTACCACTAGAATACGGAAGCGGTCTAATTAATACACATTTGTTATTTTTTACAAGCGAACCTTTAATTTGATTGTATCGAAATGCCATGTAAACATTTGCATGCAGGCAAGCGCGAACTCTTAGTAGCAAGTGTTATTATTTATCGCAAGCTTTTATCTTTTCGTTTTTGGACGGCGTTAGAATTTGTAATGAAAGATAAATTTTACACACCCATGCTGTTTATTAGGCGGCCACTTTGAAGTGGTGTTTCGACTTAATTTCATTAAAAAGTTCCCTTGTTACAAAGATACGGTACTGAATATCAGTAATAATGGAGAGAATTAAACGCCGAAGAATGTAATGCATATAGTCCATTACGGCCAATGAATTAATTGCAATAAAACCAAGAGAGTTTATGATGAAGTACAGCGTTTAAAAATATTTACTCTTTGCATGCTGTTAATACATTTTCATATTGTCCTCCACTTGCTAGTATTAAATATACGATTTTTTAACGCACACTAGCCTCGATCCAGATTGATGTGGTCTTTTTCAAAGTATTCTCCGTTGAGTTGAATGCACTTTCTCCAATGCACCTACCAGTCCTGGAACGCTGGGAGCCATCTTTTGACATCATCTTTAAAACCGCCTTAGCCTTTTTCACACGGCCTCGGAAGCACCAAAACGCTCCCCCCTTAGCTCCTTTTTCACACAGGGAAAGAGACAAAAGTCTCAGGGGCTAAGTCTGGGGAGTATGGAGGATGGGAGACACATTCTAAGTTCCCTACACACTTCCACTCGCACCATCTTCTGTTCAGGAGTCAGTCAGTAATCTTGGGACCCACCTCGCACAGCGCGTTTCATGTTCAAGTGATCATGCAGAATGTCATTGGAAACGTGTATCGTGTCCACGGTCTTCGCGAATAATGACGTCATTTGTTTTAATCATGGCTTCGTTTACTGCTGTTGCTGAAACACGGCCTTCCTTAAATTCCTTGAACCATCACAGTACTGTGGATGGTAGCAGAACAACATCATATGCTGCTGTAACAATCTGTAAGCTTACATGCCGGATTTCTGCGAAGGAAGCAAAACTTCAACGCAGCATATGCTCCTCACGAATCAACTCCATTTTGTATGTAGGCGACTGACGTAATTTGCTCGTTCCCTGTGTAAAGGCGCATGCGCGAGCGAACTTCTGTTTTTGTCCACCAATCAGTGCTTATCCGTTATCATGTAACATTTTCCAACAATGTTTCTTTGCCTTGTGTGATAAAAAAAAACTTTCAGTCTTTGTTGAGTAGCCCTAGTAAATTTCTTTTTGCTGTAGTTAATCTGTCTTGCTGATCTTAGGAGAAAAGTTTTGAAATTCACACCCGAGAAAGAGGCATAAAACTAATCTACTAATTAGGGTTTTTTACCACACAGTCCAAAATAAAATTTTTAGGAGGAGAAAAATTATATTTTACAAATAAATATAAATTCATAAATATTTATTGTAATGCTATTTGGCACTAGCAACATTTATTTGGGACAAATTGCTGTGTTAAGTCTGCTACAAAATATATTTCAACTATCATTTATAAAGTATTTACATTGATGCTTGTTTGTTACTATATGGAGGCGTACTGTAAATAAAACAAGCTCTAGACGTACAGTAGAAAGATGACTTAAAAAGAAAGAAGAGGATAACTTGATAAAATTTAAGGGCGTCTTTTTGAAATGCTATTTATTACACATTATTATTATTATTATTATTATTATTATTATTATTATTATTATTATTATTATTATTATTATTATTATCCTTCAAAATATCAGAGCAATGAATACAACATGTAACATATTTAAAATTGCTATAACATGATCTAAACGTAAAAGTGTAGTAAGAGTAAATTTTAAAATATTAATATTAAAAGATTTAAACAAAGACTTTCAACTGCGCCGAAACAAAATACGATGTATTTGATTACTAGAGAGCGTTAAATTTCGGGCACACAAATAATCCTTAACTGGGCTACAATGACTTACCTTCATATTTAATAAAACAAATGTGTAAAGGTAATTTTCAAGTACAATAAATTTCAAAATACACCTTCCAGCTTTCTTCCTGAATACTTTAAAAACAGCTGGAATCGCTCAATTAAATGTTGTTTGCGGTAATTTTTATTTATAGCAGTTGGTGAATTGGATTGATTGTTTTATTAAAGATGAGATGCATTGATTGATGAATTAATTAGGTGATGTTAATTGTATTTGGAGTCTTTTCTTCCCGATGTTTTCTCTGGTTTGTCGTCAATGCCGCAGTTATTTTGCTCAGTGGATCTCAGGATATGTGAAGTTTGGTGAACTCGTTTGAGTCAACGGGAAGGGCAAGGTATCACACACGCTACACAGATTGCAGTTGACACAATTTATTAAGCAGATATTTAATATATTTTCATGTGTTTGGGCATCCGTAGCGTCTTGAGGACTCTTAAGAGTTCTTTAGTCCACTCTTGCACGGTTTAAACTAAGAGAGAGACAACAATGAACATTCCTCTGTCTGTTCTCTGACGAGTGTTCACTAGTAGTTCGTTATGCACTACCCTGAACTACTCTGTTGTCCTGTTGTTGCTTATTGTCAGGTGTTCTTACTGCTGAATCCCCTTCGGCGTCGATCTCTCTCTCCGGCGATGTGTTCTCTAAACGTTTCTGTGTCTGCTGTGTCAACACCCGTTCCCTATCTCCAGTTTAGAAGCAGGCACGTTGGTGCGCCATTTGTGACACTTTATTTGTACTAAGGGAATTTGATTGATTGGTTGGTTGATGAAAGTGGGGGGAAGAAGAGGAATTGATTGATGGGTTAATTAGGTGATGTTAATTGCATTTAGAGTAAGTGTTTTCTTCCCGATGTCCTCTCTGATTTGCCGTCTGTGCCACAGTTATTTTGCTCAGAATACCTCGTTTCAGAAGCCGACGGCTGAATTAGGAACCCTCCGGTATCCCCTGTCTGAGTGACTGAATGACAACTAAATGCTTGACCAACTGTCTCTCCAATGACGACTGAAATCTGGTAAATTTCTATCACTATAAAGTCGCTTGGTCCTGATGTTATTAAACCGCCACGTGTGGGCGAGGTCGTTAAGGCGCCGACTCGTGAGCGGGAGGTACCGCCAGGACCGCCTTCCCTGGTTTTTTCCAGGTTTTCCTCAGTCCTCATAAATGGCAAATGCCGGGGAGTACCCTAAACTTAGGCCTGGAACGATTCCTTCCTTAAAAATAAATCATTTCCCAATATATCATTTCATCTCATGTATCACCAGTGTCCATTCCCTGTGGTGCCTATGTAGCAAAAACGAACGTTAAACACCTTTCATTCATTGTGATGTTATTAAATACCCTGTATTACGACTACATGAACAGATCTCGCTTTCCTATTCGATGCAAGAATTTCATTGGTTAATGCTCAACTCTGATTCATACCCTCACCTTCTTATTGGACGCTAATTAATTTGCTTACTCGCGCTGGAACTGTAGCAATCAAGTGTAGGCATGTTCGACCATCACAAAAGTTGCGTCAAAGGCCAGCTTATGGTTCCGTTATTTAACAAAAGAATCTTTGGGCACCTTCGCACACAGCAGTCCCTTCCTGTTTTTGCTACAGTGTGTTTTCTATACGGTCATTTCCTCAAGACTAGCGGGAAACCTTGTTATAAATACAGGCATACACAATAAATATAGATCTGGTCTCATATTGTAATAAATATTTATAATAGCAATCCCCTAAATGGTCTTTGCACAAGTGTTCCTGTAAAAACGTGACAGTAAATACATTGACCTAAACAACGTCAGGTTCAATGCAAGTCATATATGTACATGGGAATATATCTATAAAACACTAATGTTAGTTATAAGCATATTACCAACACATGGAAATGAAATTTGAGTTTCTGCCTCGTGTTTCAGAGTGTCATTCTCTAGTCGCGGGAGGACCCACTTCCTGAACAGACGCAATCATGGCCCTCCGGACACACCCCCTATGTAAGTTCGTTAATAGAAAGGGGTACTAGACGCTTTCGCCATGGGATCGATCCTAAGTCACGAAATGGTACTAGAATTAAGAAAGGATAGATGTGAAAGTATTGATTTAAGTTTAATGCTCAATGTAAAGGCGACATTGTCTAGCAGTCCTACTATGTATTCTGTATAAATACAATTACATATATTGTGGGGGTGTAATAATGCGACGTTGTAATAATGAGGGTAGGTCCATAAGATTCCGGCCTAATCATTTACTACGTATGATAAAGAAAAAAAACTATATTTCAGTTTTAAATATATATATATATATATATATATATATCCTTTATTGCAAAACACTTATTACATCTTTGAATTAGCATATCAATCTCTCCCCCCCAAAAAAAATCAGAAATATTGTCTGTAAAATGGGCATAAACAGCACCCCTCACTTCTTCGTCAAACTTAAATTTCCTCCCTCGTGTTGTGTTTTGAGAAGAGGAAATTGTAAATGGGAACTGTAGGATGAATGGTCCATCTCCTTGAAGCCACATTTCTTCACAGCTTCCTTTGCAACAAGAGTTGTGTACACAGGTGTGTTGTCGTGAAGAAGGCGCACACTACCATTCAGCTTTCCTCGTCCTTTCACTTTGATGGAAGCACGTACTCTGTTCAGTAGGCCAGCATAGTACTCCCCATTTACTGTGGTGTTCCTGTGCTTGAAGTCAATGAAGAGTATTCCTTCACAGTCCCAAAAGATTGTGGTCATGATCTTCTTTGTTGACTTAGTGACCTTGGCCTTTAGAGGCGGTGCTTCGCCACTCTATTGGTTTTTTTTTGAACAAAGGGATCATAGTAGGGGAGAATAGTTTCATCTCCTGTAACAATGGTTTGCAGAACTTCTATCTCGTTGCCACGGCAGAGCTCCAAAAATGCGAGACAACAGATGACTCATTGCTGCTTTTGGACTGAGGAAAGAAGTCTAGGCACCTATCTTGCACTAACCTTATTCATGTTTAAATGTTGATGAATAATTCGAAGGACCGTTGTTTTAGAAAGACTCAACCTTGTTGCTATTTCTGAAACTTTGATCCGCCGGTCTTCCATATTTTCCCCTTCCACAAGAGCGATTTTTTTAGGAGTGAGCACCTCCAAGGGTCGACCTGCACGCTCTTCGTCTTCAATACTTTCTCGACCCATTTCAAAAAGTTTGATCCAGTCTTTTACGGTAGAATATGAGGGGGGGTTCTTACCCATATACACCGTCCAATCGCTGTTTAATTTCATTTGAAGTAAGTCCTTCTTGTGTGAAGAACTTAATAACAGCTCGAAACTCCATTTTGAACATGTCGCAAACTTCTACACATAGCCTTCTTTATACAACTATATCTGAACTGAACACAGCGTAGCGGAAGTTACAGCTGCAATTGTTTACTTAACAGATAAGGTATGGCAGCTGAGAAGGCTGTTGCGAAAGCGATACTTCTTATCAGCAAGGCCGGAAACTTATTGACCGACCCTCGCATATATCCCACAGATGTCTCTAAAATTTCACTACTATTCCTTAAGAGGCTTTTCATAATGCTTTTAGTTTAACCATCAATTTTTATATAGAAATTGTTCTTTCACACTAGCCCTGTGTACTCTGATTCTTCCTTTACAAATAATGTCCTTTGTTTATTATGCCTCTTTCACAAAGTGAGTATGGTTTGCGACATACTTTTAAATGTACATAATCAAATGCTACAGGTAAAAAGAAAAGCATTTTTTAAAAATAGCTTACCTTATTGTTTAATAAGAGATACAGTATTTTTAGCTGATTTGAGAATAAGAGACTGGTCAATCAACCAGGATAACTCCCGTCAGGTGCTTTTGTTGACATTTGCTTCTAAGTTCCGACCAACAGAGTATAATCAATACAGCAAAAAAGGAATAAAACACAACTAAGGCTCTAATGTCTAAATAACCATTTTGTGCACTATAAAATCAACATTTTGATCTAATTGTCCATGAGAAGCCGAAATATTAAATATCAAACGTGTATGTGTAAAGGAAAAATTTTAGGATTTTGTTTAAATTCCCATTTTAAAATGCGTCAATATCATGAGAAATAGTTTCGAAGTATTAAAATATTTTTAATCCTCTTTTTAATTACTGTATAAAAACGCACGTGTAAAATTTTATAAAAACCTATATCTTATACCTAAAATTTTTCTTTAACCAAGTTATCCGTAATTAGCAGAAAATCTCTCGGGGTATTGAAAGTAACACTTAATTTTATTTGGGGGGAGGGACACTTAATTGTGAAACTTCAGTCAAAAGATGAAAAGATGATACTGTAGTAGAAGTATGGACATGCAAGAGATTTTGTTCTGATCAGGGTTAAATTTGTAACACATAATTAAAGTTCGTAGTAGCGGACCATGTTTCACTGCTTGTCGATCGTAACCATATGAATATCGCATGCAGGCCCTCTCCGACCCTCTAAGATGCCGGATGGAGGGAGATAGAGCAGCAAATCTAATATTTATGGGCACCGGAAAGCTTGCAGAATCATGTGGATTGCTTGTGCTGTTTCCTCTACTTGTAAATCCAAGGCATGATGCTGCACACAAAGAGCATGTCCGGAACAAATAGCTAGGTGCTTTACGCACTGTAATCCCATTAAAGGCGGTCCTAGCAGCAACATAGTATTGGGCGAGTGCGATTTGTTGTAAAGTTTAGCACCTTCTCTGCAATATATGCCTTGCAAAGTCTGAAGACCGAATGGGCTTATCACAATAACGTTAGAAATACAACTTTAAGATATATGGATAAAGCAAATATGGTTTTTTATGTTTTCATTTTGTTTTGTACATTCTTATGTGAATATAAATACAGAAGGTTTCAAAAAATGTATACACACTTCAAGCAAAGAAAAACCTCTGTTAATATAACACAACTGAATTCACACTAACAGAAAATGATGAACACTAATCATCTTAGACTTTTACAGTTACAACAGTTGCTCAAAATGCCCACCATCGGCGTCGATACACTTCTGAGTACGTTGAACTACTGATTGAGCAACGTTTGCGAAAGTGTCCTCAGCGATTGCAGCACATGCCGTTTCAATTTCTTCTTCAAGATGTCAGATGTGTATTGCAATAAAGAGTAACTATATTGTAAAAGAGTTTTTTTTGAGTAGTGTTTAACGCCCGTTTTTACTGCTGTGGTACCACAGGCGGGGGACACTGATGATACTTGAAATGAAATGATAAATTAAGAAAAGATATTTTTTTTAAGGAAGCCTTCCAGGCCTAAGTTTAGGGCCCATACCCGGCATTTGCCAGCTATGAAGACTGAGGAAAACCTGGAAAAACCCCAGTCAGGGAGGACGGTCCTGGTGGGATTCGAACCCCACACCTCCCGCTCACGAGTCCGCGCCTTAACAACCTCGGCCACCCGTGGCGGTAGATATTGAAAAGTGAAATATAGTTTTTGACTTTATCATATCTAGAAAATGGTTAGGTCGGAAACTTATGGATCTACCCTCGATATCCCATAAGGGGGGGGCGGCTTCGGTTGTTGCTCTACAGATGCTCAAGGTGCGGGCTCTGCGGACCCTGAGCACCCGTGGTGCCTCTGACGTTACTAGAAGGAGCCGGGCCGGACTTGAGACGAGCCCCTCCCGAAAGGGGGTTGTCCGGATTGGGTTGGACTCGGCGTGGCAGTGGTTCCCGGAACTCACGGGTAATTGAGTACTCACAAGAGTGGCGTGTCCCAGGGGAGTGCCCAAGGCGTGTACCCTGGGGGCCGGTGCGCCGGAATCTCCGTCTTTGTGAGGCGGTGGTGGCTTCCTTAATGCTGGGGTCACTCACCCCTATAAAGGAGTAGGTCTAAGCTAGTACGACCTATCAGCCAGTGAAACTCTGGTAGCTGGGTGCGCTCGGCTTTAGAAACTGCAGTTCACTTGGTGCGCTTGGGCGACGTAATCGCCTGCAGCCGAATGGCGGGTCGGTTTAGGAAACAAGGTGCCGTCCTAATGCAAAAAACCACGGGGCACATAGACCTCTGTGATGTAGTGCGTGCGCTACGCCCCCTGGACCCAGGGCCTAGTAGGACCCGCAACCACATATCTTGGCGTGAATTAATCTGTCAAGAAGTGTAAGAATATGACCAAATTGTATTGTAAATGGATATCCTACCTTCTCCAGATCGATGATGGTGTTTTTTTCGAACTTACTGTAGTGGATTTTCTCTGGGAATGTTTGCTAAAACAAAAGACAATTTCTATAATGAAATATATTTAATTACACATTCTAATTTTTAATCTAATAATATTTGCTTTTTTTTTTTTTTAATATGTCATGTAGCTGGAATTTAAATTTAGGTTTTACACTCCGTGTAGGGGTCCCAACGGTGAGTAAAATTGCTTTTTGGACAATTGATGTGGTGTGAAATAAATTGGAGTCTATACACATATGCATATTCCCACAAAAGGAATCAGATCAGTAATTGTGAAAATTTCTGTGTCGGCTGCATCGATGGAAAACATGCACGAATTGTTGCTCCATCTCGTTCTAGTACAATGTACTACAAATATAAAGCATTATATTGTATCATTTTACAAGAATTATGTGTGTGATGCAAACTACAAGTTTACAATATGTAGGGGCCTTCGGAAAGCAAAATGATGGACGTATGTTTACAAGTTCAGAAATGTATCGTTTATTGCCAAGTAACCAGCTGGACATTCCAGGAGATGATATTTTTTTTTAACCTGGAAATAATATTAAAATGTGAAATGTGTTTTGTTTTTATGGCAGATGAAACATATTTCATTTCAACTATAAGCTAACGCCGTACAAAAGTGATAAAATGGAATAATGAAAGGGCTACTTTCAATGCATTGTTCTCTAGAACTAAATAAAATTGAATGCTTATTCAATATTTTGAATATAAAGTGGCGAATATTGTCTGAGAGCACTGAAACAAGCAAGCAACTACTGATAAAATTATAAAAAAGACTATATATGTACTATAAAATGTGATCATTGATAAATAGGGGGTTGAAAGGCATTTGACAGAAATAAAGAAGGTTTAAATCCTCAGGGACACGAGAGATTGCAACGTAATAACAGAGATGGTCCCTCTGTTCTTGATATATTTAAGTGTTATTTTATGCATAAACTATTTATTCCCATAAATATTAACAAATGAAAAATACTCTCAGCACGAAAATTAAATAGCAACCGGCAGAATTGTATGTCTATGTATTACTTCCCGGACGACAGTAAATAAACAAACAAATAAATAAAAAGGAGTCATTTCTGAAACACAAGATTCTTCTAATTCTAAGTTCTACTCGATACAGCGCGCGCTTCACAAGGTATTCAGCAAAGCTGTTTAGCCATTGCATCCGTTGTGTTATTATGGCATGCACTGAAGATCTTCACGACTGCGTATATGTTTTCTGTTAGCTCTGTGGCAGTGTGTGCAGTGATGATTATGAGTGCAGTTTTGCCACCCCCATGAAACACTTTTTTTTTTAATAATAAACCTTTATAATATATTATGGCAATGGTTTCGTAATATTGTTTTCCATTCACAGCCAGCCTTAACTTTTACATGTATTATATTATGACGAACACGAAATATTTCATTAAGTATTTGTTCTATCTAAATACAATATGCTGCACACGCATTCCCTGCACATGCAAGAAGAACAAAATTCACATATGGCCACAAATTCAAGAAGTCTCTCGTCCACACTACTGTATGAATCTGATATCATTTATACCCCGAAGATGGAGGGCAGTTATACACGCTGAGAATTCATTCATTTCAATGTGTTTTCACTATAGGAGATAAATGTTTCTGTTCATGTATTTATTTGGTTATTTATAAAGAATATATTTGTAAGTGATTATGTTTTTGCGAGTGCATAGGTAATGCCATAAAACTCAAATGATACGTTAAAGAATAATTTAAGGCGATATGTCCTAGTATGCACTTACAAAACCATTAATAAAACATAAAACAAAAACTTGTGGGGACCCAGAAGCTTAGGCAATGTCTTCTAAACGCTCGGCTAATGTTCTCTTTCCAAATGGTTGTGATTGTGACGATTATACAGGCAAAGATCTTGTATAATCTGCCGTGAGCAAATCCAGTAATCGCTACTCGCAGTGCTGGAAAGCATTGCTGCTGGTACTACGTGCCCTTGCTGCTGGTGTTGCCCTTCGGCAGAGGAGAGGGCAGAAGATAGTGGACTGCCATAGCTATTAGCTAGGTAATAACGGGTCGCGATCAACCATGTAATAGCTCAGGTGGTTAGAGCGTCGTGCTACATTTGTGAAGATAGTAAGCTTGAATCGTTCCCTCCCCACGCTTTTTTACTGTAGCTAAAGGAGATTTGCCACAATTACAATGATTTAATCGCTAAGCCACTGGGTTCACCGGCTTATAGGATTTGTCCGAGGTTAGCCTACAGATTAGGTTAGTGTGTGTATATGTGAATTAGTTGCGAATTGGAACAAAAACACATTTCCCACCGTTACAATATTTCACCCGCCTAATAATGCCCTCATTACAGTAATTTACCCTCACTATCCATTTATATTTACAAAAAGAAGGCTAGCGTAAGTCAAACCAAGAGTTGCACCAGCTTCACGGGCTCGTTGCACCAGCAAGTGCAGTCGTTGCATGCGAGTTGTAAATACAGCGTTTACGAATGTTCCCGAAGTCCTCCGATCGACACTTGGAGATGACTCTTTTTTTTTCCTTACCAAAATGTGTGCCTATATTAATACAATGTAGAGAATTTAAAGACAAAGAATTATAAACACATTTTCTATGAAATAGTGGTAAACTTGTAGATGGTATATTTTAGAATTCAATGTAGTATAATAATTCACTTTCTTCCACAATCGATCTAGAATGTGTCTATTATGAGGTCTTTGATTCCAAATTGCGCTTGGCTCCTCAATGAGTTAATGAAACTTTTCTCATTCATGTTTTATTGTTGTAATCCATGTTGCTTCTTAGCAGCGAATCAAACGAACTGCGCTTCAAAAAAAACCGTCATTCTATGCCGACCAATTGAAATATCTATCTTACAGCTTCCATCACAGCTTGGCTCTAGTCTCTTCTCTCCAAATGCTTTTACCCTAATACAATTAAATGAATAACTAGGACGTATCGGTGGTGGATTGGTTAAGCCTTGATAACATTTTTTTTCGCCCTCGAAGCGCATACATTACTCCAGCGATTCCCAACCCCTTTACGTTTGCGGCACCCTTGGGAATGAGATTAGAAATTCGGGGTATTCTGTTAATTTTTTTTAAATCTATGCTCATTATTTTAAATTTTTAACTTTCATTGTAATATATACACATATATACATATACCAGGGTAAGTCCATAAGTTTCCGGCCTAACTAGGTAAGATAAAGACAAACTCTATATTTCACTTTAGCATACAATTACCTTTTATTGTAATACACTTCACACATCTTTGAATTAACATTTCAACCTCCCCGTCAAAATAGTCAGAAGTCTTGTTTGCAAAATGGCCATAAACAGCATCCATCTCTTCTTCGTTACACTTAAATATCCTTCTTTGAAGGTCATTCAAGAGTTTTGAGAAGAGGAAATAGTCACTGGGAGCTAGATATGGGCTATAGGGTGGATGATCGATATACTTGAAGCCACATTTCTTCACAGCTTCCTTTGCAACAAGAGTTGTGTGCACAGGCGCGTTTTCGTGAAGAAGCCACATACCAACACTCGGCTTTCCTTGCCTTTTCTCTTTGATGGTGGCACGTAGTCTGTGCAATAGGCCAGCATAGTATTCCCCATTTACTGTGGTGTTTCTTTCCTTGAAGTTAATGAAGAGTATTCCTTCACAGTCCCAAGAGATTGTGGTCATGATCTTCTTGGTTGACTGGGTGAACTTGGCCTTTAGAGGAGTGCTTCTCTATTCCATTGATTCTATTTTGGACAAGGGTAGTAGAGTAGAGGATCATAGTTTCATCTCCTGTAGCTTCTCTCGAGTTGCTGCAGCAGAATTCCAAAAAATGCCTTACAACAGATGACATGTTGCTGCTTTTGGACTTAAAAGAGAAATCTAGACACCCATTTTGCACTAACCTTATTCATGTTTAAATGTTCGTAGGTAATTCGATAGAATGTTTTAGAAAGGCCCAATCTTGCTGGTATTTCTGTAACTTTGAGCCGCCGGTCTTCCATAATTTCTCCTTCCACAAGAGCGATGTTTTCAGGAGTGAGCACCTCCAAGGGCCGACCTGCACGCTCTTCGTCTTCAATGCTTTCTCGACCCATTCGAAAGATATGGCCCATTCTTGTACAGTAGAATATGAGGGCGGAATGGTTCCTCATATATATCGTCCAATCGCTATCACTTCATAAACTGCGTCTTTGTAATACAGCCCTCATAAACGTTAAGTAGCATCTGTAATGTTTTTGTTTATTCCCAAAATATCTCGTGCCACCGTTAGATGCCGTGGCACACCGGTTGGGAAACCTTGCACTACTCCGTAATGCAGCAAGTGCCAAACCAAAACCTGTCACTCTCTTTGTTTCCGGTTGGGTGGCGATTTTATGCTGATCACATGCCCCACCTGCACTCTCTGTCCATGATGTTGCAAGGGAAGTGTAAAAAGCCCCATGAGAGCTATATTACAAAGACGAAAGTTACGAAGTGACAGTTAAACCGGTAGATGTGCAGGCGTTATTCAGATAAAAAAAAACCCTAATGTCATTTTTATGTTGCGAGCAATTCTATGCTATAAATGAATCAATCATGTATAATATTATTTTCGCTTTTGACATATTGTTTGACTGTAAAACAATTTGTGTTTATATTTTTACTTATTTATTAATTTAAAAACATAAGTTGCTCTATAGTACAAAGTTTAATAATATTACAAATATACGAATATACAGATGGTGCCATAAATGTGTACACACTTCAATCAAAGAAAAAACTGTGTTAACATAAAAATGAATTCATACAAACAGAAAATATGATGAGCACTAATCATCTTAGACTTTTACAGTTACAACAGTTGCTCAAAATACCCACACCATAGGCGCCGATACACTTCTGAGTACGTTGAACTACTGATTGAGCAACGTTTACTAGAATGTCCTCAGCGATTGCAGCACATGCCGTTTCAATTTCTTCCCGAAGTGCTGCTAGTGTAGCTGGTTTTCTACGGTATACAACATCCTTAAGAGCTCCACATAGGTAAAGTCCAACGGAGTTAGATCCGGAGAACGCGGTAGAAACTCAACCAGTCCTGTTTGTCTATTCAGAGCCTTGGAAGATTGTTATCTAGGTGCGTACATACATCTCGGTGATATTGTGGGAAGTTGCCAGATCTGTCCTTGTGAGCATGGCATACGGTACCACGAATCTCAAATTTGTCTCGAATGCGTTGACGGTTCTGTTATGTACACACGTCTCCATTGCCTTTGAACTTCAACAACATTCTCGGTTTTCCAATACCACTTCAAAATTGCTTTCTGTTGTTCAAACGATAATCTTGACTCCATTTTGATGTAGCAGCGCTAGCATAACGTAATGTGAGTCACATCTGTTTACAGAACATCATACTACGCCTTACTGTGTTTTTCGGTTCAACTTTGAAATATATTTCATAGATATCTACTGTGAAAGGTGTATACATTTTTGGCACCCTCGGTATATATGGCTGTTGACTTGCCGATACTGATTTCTAGTTCAACTTGCTCAAAGGGTGTAAGACAATCTCTGACAGTTCTTTTGCAGCTTCAATATTCTTATCAGTGATTACAATATCATCTGAGAAACCCACGTCTTTTATATTAGGCTCATTATCGAGTAGATAGAGTAGCGATATTTAATTGCAATGGGTCGCTCGGAAAGTTCTTCAAACGTATGGTCTGTGATCAAGTTGTAACCAGAAGAAAAGAGTTGTTATACTAATACACCATGTTTACATTGAGTCCGCTCTGTTTTGTTATTTCTTATTTAAACTTCCATAAATTGAAGTAAAACACCCCAACTTCTTAGGCTGTTAGCATGGAGACAAACGTGACCGAGGTGCACATGGCCCCAACTGGAAGTAGGTGGTGGAACGAAGGAATGGTAGGGATGGATGAAAATTTCAATTTAATCATTTGCTTTTATATTTAGTTTGATGCAACTGTTGCAGGTAGCTGAGTGTATTATGGAAATATTCACAGGTGACTGCGTTGCTGGAATCAATCGTGCCAAGTATTTTGGATTCTGTTGCCTGGTGCACGTGCTTCTGTGTTAGCCTCCTCTAACGCGTCAAGGCGTACGAGGAGGTATTCCGAAGCGAGGTCACAGGTCTTGCAGTGACGTGAAGAGGCACTATTGTGGAAAATGGTGACCAACTCAGTGAAACGGTCGATACTCCTGGTTAGATCGGCTGCTAGGCTTGTAGCGGCCACTTTTATTTTCTGGAGTCTGGTGATGATGCCATTGTTGTCGACGATTAGCAGTGGATCTGACTGTATTGGTTTCTTGAAGATGCGGTAGTTAGTTGATATCGGCAGTGACTGGAGAGTGGGCAGATTACTTTGCCTATAGCGGCGTCATTGTGTTAAGTTGTGCTTGGTGCATTCTGCGGTCAGAGAATCAGAGCTGCAGTAATGAGACCGTGGGGAGTTGCTGCAGTTGTCATCTGATTGTCCATTGCCGCAGCAGCATGTGCAAGGAGAGCAGTGCTTACTGCGACTTTCCTCGATGCCGTAGCGTCGTCCTATGACTAAAAGCCCGGTCCTAATTGAATCCTGCTCATCAGTGTAAGAGCTGAAGATCAGCCGGACCAATGGGGAGGGCCCGGCAGCACCTAATTGTGGGCGTGCATTATATTTGCGCGGCGAAGAGGGTGACGGTTGAGTTGAGATGCCGCGGAACACCAGTTACACCTGTATTATAGGTACTTGTGCTAGTGTGTGTTGGCGCTGAGGGACTGGCGGCCGCGGAAGATGAAGCTTGATGCGATGACTGGCTACGGCGTGATGAGTGTTGTCCTGTGTGTTGGCGGGGATCGATGAGCTGGACTGGATAGAGGCTTCTGCTTAGCGGCGATTCACTTCTTCTTCCCCATGGTCGAAGAGATGATGCTTGTTCTCCTGTCACGAGCTAAGCTTTATTGTGATGGCCCTGAAAGAAGTAACACGGGAAGATAAAATAAGAAACAAAACTATAAAATGCAGTTGAAAATGGAAAGTTTAAGCGATTGTTTGTTGGTCTGGAAATAAACAGCAGATCAGCCATATTTGTTACGAATTTCGTCTTAAGTTTTTTTTTTCTTCCAAATTTCACTTTTCTGCGTATAAAGCAGTAAATCAGTGCGTGTTAATAAACAAACAAGTATTACCCAACATGCATTATGAATAACCTAAAAAATGTATAGATCTTTGGCACCACCAAGACATGATAATGTTACCAAGTAATCTTTATCATTACCTAACTGTTTCTGTAATATATATATTACAGAATAACAATAACTAGTAAAGCAGAAAAGGATAAAACACTAAGAAAAAGTTATAGATTAGTAGTAGCTATTCTATATTTCGAACTGCTTTAGTTCTTCTATGCCAAGAAGACAAATGAAGGCAGTAAAATAAATATTGAATATCGAAGGTAACGTCATGCATGGAAACAAATGAAAACGAACAACAAGAGTGTGTGAAAGGGAGGAAAAGACATTAATATGTAAGACTTAAACTAGGTGGTATACCCGCTTTATGTTAAATATACCTGCCATTATACAGTTTTCTCTCTACTTGGTTTAAGTTTTATTACATATTAATTTTTATTTTTCTCTCCCTCTCACACACTCTTGTTGCTTGTTTCATCTGTTTCTATGCATAACGTTACCTTCGATATTCAATATTTATTTTTATCACCTTCACTTGTCTTCTTCCCATAAAAGACCTCAAACAGTTCGAAACATAGCGATTACTAATCTGTGACTTTTTCTAAGTGTTTTATCCTTTTCGTCTTTTCTAGTTATTGTTATTTTAGTTACATTGTTAATAGTGTTACATTATTTTTCATATATATATTTATATATAAAGTGCATATATTCTGTCAATAGAAAAAGCTCCAAAAACCAAGAAAGATTTAGTTTTTTATAATTACTTTATATAAGTAGGTTTCTCATACCTAGTTATAGCAATGGCGCGTTAATACCAATGGCAAGTGACAGAAATAACGTTTTACTGTTAAATGATGCCCTATTTCCAATAACTCTGTTCATCACTAGAAGACAGTGAATATGGTAGGGCATTACCGCAATTTGGTATCGTTTTCAGGATTTTTTTATTGAACCTACTCTCGTACCTCAGATTCCTATGTTAACATCTTTTGGTAGACTTTCAATGTAGTTTCTCTTCTCCTATTTTTTTAAGCTACAACATAGTGTGCCCAGTTTTTTGAAATCTACCCGCGTTGATTTCGCCCATATGATGTTATCTAACTGAATCATGCCACTTGTGTTATGTCTAACCAATAAATTGTTTTGTTCTTTTTTGATACGCTTCAATAGCTGCCATAGATTTTTGTTTTTTGAATTTGTATTTTAAGCTATAAACTTTTATACTTTTCCGCAGTTTGATGTGCATTTTGCTTAAGGGTTGATTTTTGGATAAGGTAACAATTACATAAGATATAATTGCAGTTTAGTTCACCATGAAATGATTATCTAAACTATTCAGTGGCATCGTCTAAATATAGACCAAATACCAATGTAAGGCGTGAGCAAAATTTTTTAACTTTATGGTTTATATATGTAGATAATTCCTCTGGGTAATTTTTCTTTGTCTTTTCGCATCTTTGAGTTTTGATACACATTCTAAATTACTTTTATATAACGTTATTCTTTAGTTTTATTTTTTTATGATTCTGAAATGTAATATCAAATATCTTCTCAATGTCAACAAACAATATATGTGTTTCTAAATTACATTCTCATATGTTTAAATCTATTGTTTAACGTAAAAATAGTCTATTGTTAAACGGTCTTTCTAAATTCAGCAATAGTTTCAGCAATAGTGATATTGTAATAAATCTGGCTAATAGCAGCAGTAGTAGTAGTAGTAGTAGCAGTAGTAGTAGTAGTAGTAGTAGTAGTAGTAGTAGTAGTAGTAGTAGTAGTAGCAGCAGCAGTAGTAATATTTATTTCTCATGTATCAATATATAAACCTTTTTTTACAAAATAAACACAAATAAAAACATTAGTTTTAAACATAACAATTAGGAACAGTGCCTTCGGCAATTCCAGAAGGCACTAACTCAAATCAAAATTTAATTAAATTTGATTGGCTCAACCCCCCAGTCCCCGGTTCATGAGCAGCTACCTACTGGAATATCCAGGGGCCCAGGCTCCAATCCTACCAAAAATAAAACACTACATTAAAAATAATTTATACATTCAATACCATATTAATTTATATTTCCTAAAATACTGCACTTTCCTTCTTTTTTAATTAAACTCATTCAGTCAAATTTCTGTCTTTGAGAGTTGCTTATTCCTTAGGCCTTATACACACAACACCCTGGTTATTGGTGTATAAGGATCCTGTTTAACTAATGCTAGATAACTTGTCCCATTTCCTCCCCCACTCATTTCATCCTCCTTTCACTATCTGACAATTTTATTCTCAAGCACATTTCCTAAGTATTTTACACCCATAACCATTTTTGTCTTACCTTGCCTATGTATTTTCCCAGTTCCTTAATGCTTTCATCTGATTTTAAATTTAAAGTCCTTCTACCTCTTATTTCATCTGGTAGATTTTTCCCTTTTCGTAATAGAACTGTTCTCTCCAAAACTTGCTTTGTTTACACTCTGTATACAATGGCAAGTACTATCTGGTTCTTCACACATAGGACATTTCCCCTTAGTGTATCCAGTTTTAATCCACTTAAATATTGTATTCCTGTTCTAAACCATGCCATCTGATTAATAAAGAGTCATCGAGAAGTCACTCCGCAGCTATTGCGTAGCCGAGATTTTACTATGGAAGCAAATTCCGGTGGCGGCACTGACCAAGGGTATAGTTATTGTGTTCACTTATCCACCAAGACAAGCATACACTCCAAAGTCAAAACCTTAGCAATGATGCTGTTTCGAAGGAAGGAACATTACAAATGTAGGAGAACCTACTTAATTTTGTGCGGTGCACATTTTCCTTTATTCAGGAACTTATCAATGGCGATTTAACATGAAAGTTGCCGCAAATATCTAAACGGCTTGTCCCTCCAAAGATTGGATTAAGATGCCAAATAATCTTAATATTGATATAAAATATTTTTGCTCTTTTCATTAGGAACGCATGCGTTCTACCATCAGATGATTTGTAACACATGCCTATAAGAGTGATTGCAAAGTTGTACATTTATTTATTTTATTAATAATTATATTAATAAGGATACTTTTTATTTTTAAACCTCTTAAATATTTCTATTAATTCTTATAAAGTTATGAGATAAATCTAAAGCCACTTTTATTGCAGCATTTCTTTTCCTAAATTGGTATAATGCTATTTTTCTTTCTTCATTTTTTTTCAAAATATTTATATATAATTCTGTCTGCCATTAGTAATATTTTAAGTAGGTAGCTTATGCATTTATCTTTGATGCGTAATTATATTTTGTTTGTGATCTTTATTTTATATTTCATTCTATATTGGAGATTAATTGTTGTAGTTGTAATTATTAATACATTTTTTTCTTTTAGGCTACTACACTTTTCATTCCAGAACGTCGGTCCTGGTGGTGTAGTGGTAACCATACTTGCTTCTAAACCCAAATCATGGGTTCAAACCCATCCAGGATAGATGGATTTTTCGGGCGTAAAAATCCCAAGAGTGCTTCCTTCGGAAGGAAGGTAAATCCGCGGGTCCCGTGTCGTAGATTTATGGCATGAAAAAGAACCTCAAGCCTGAAAGAAGAGGTCTCTGAGCAAAATTTATCACCCGTTTCACGCCCTGAATTGAATGATGCTGATGACGCTGATGACCTGAGATGTTAAAGAGCGTCCATAATTAAATCAAATCAACATTCTAGAAGTACTTGTTTTTTTTTACATATTTTTATTTACCCAATGCTTCTGCTGCTTTTAATATGTTTGTTTTGAATCCTATCCCATCCCCAATTAACGTTATTTATTAGTAGCAATTATTTCACCAATTAATATGTTTTTATACTGTCCTCTCTCAATAACTTTATGTTAATCGTTTTTATATTATTTACATATTTAATTCGTATTTTTGTCCCGCTTGCTGGTATTTTTTAATATTGTTTTTTTACTAAGATGTGACATTTCTTAACACTTATTCTCCTAATTTATTGTTTACTCGAAACAGTAATGCAATATTTATGTTGCGCTTATCGATAAATCCATAGATATAAAAAAAATTATTGGCAAATGAAGAGGCACTTTTTCATTTCTCTCGATACCTCTGCGCTCCTTTAAGAAGTGAAATTAGTGATATCAAAATATAATTCGTAAAACCAAAGTTTCTGTGTAGTTCTAAATAAAAATTCTGCATTTAGTCTTTATATACTCTTTGCTTGGTTCTAAAGAGTATACAAGTAAAATTTGCTTCGTTGTGGCCTATTGTAAAATACACATACATAACATACATAAGTAGACACTCTTCTCGCGTGTGTTTATACATACTGGACTAGGGTATATGGTATGTATGTTATAAAACTTTTAGGGTGGGTGTTGGTAATAACATGAACCATTTGCATATTGGAAGTCATGCCTGAAATATTTCGTTTGATAGATACAAGCAAGTTGCATTCTGTTCCTCCACCATGCGTTGCCGCCTGTGGTAAAAACGGGCGTTAAACACTATTAAAAAAAACACTGGTTGCCATTGTTCATTTGTTACCATTACAGCGCTCATACCAGTCCAGGACAACATCAATGGAACCTTTACTACGCGTTGTTTTGTGGGTTTAGAGCTCTCCAAATTACCAAGAAATGTATACGGTGTTATCCAACATATGAAAGAATATTTTGTGTACATTTTACAGTATTTCGATATCTGATGCACTAAATCATCCTCACCCATATGCATATTGTATTTTTATATAATATCAGGTATCGTACATCAAAATGTTGGAAGTGCAATCAGTTAAAGCAGTAACTACCCAAGCAATGTAAGTCAAAGATGGAAACAGACGCCCTCCTTTCCCTCTCTTGAGAGCCTGTACTTTGGCAATTCAATATGATTTGAGGTCAGATCTTCGAGCACTTGATTATCATATTCATTTGTTTCAGTAATTTGAGAGCTACTAAATCTGCAGTAAAAAAAAAAAAAAAAAAAAAAAAACAAATGGTTGGCTGTCATATTAAGCTCAAACGAAAATATTCCCAATAAACCTACGGTGCTAAGAACAGATTCCAGTTTCAAGTTGCTAATTATCTATCTCAGCAGCTGAAAATGTTTAGCTAACCTGGACATACAAGCTGAGCTTATTGTGTCATGCAAACGCAATCATATGCTTTAAGCACTTTCTCTACAGTCACACACGTGTTGTATATGAAAACGTACTCTCTATAAACGATAAAGCGTGTGCGCGGCTGCTTCGCGTCAAACATTTCAATATACAGAGGGTGCCAAAAATATATACACACTTCAAGCAAAGAAAAAACTGTGTAAACATTACATAACTGAATTCACACAAATAGAAAATGATGAGCACTAATCATCTTAGACTTTTACAGTTACAACAGTTGCTCAAAATGCCCACCATCGAGTGTATGATTGAGCAACGTTTGCGAAAGTGTCCTCAGCGATTGCAGCACATGCCGTTTCAATTTCTTCCCGAAGTGCTGTCGGTGTAGCTGGTTTTCTACGGTATGCAACATTCTTAAGAGTTCCCCATAGGCAGAAGTTCATCGGAGTTTGATCCGGAGAACGCGGTACACGCGTCTCCATTGCCTTTGAACTTCAACAACATTCTCAGTTTTCCAATACCACTTCAAAATTTATTTCCGCTGTTCAAACGATAATCTTGACTCCATTTTGTTGTAGCAACGCTAGCATAATAATGTGAGTCATTTACTTACAGAACATCATACGACAATCTTGACTTCATTTGTTCATTGTTGATTTACCTTTCACGTAGCAACGCTATCATAATGTATGTGAGTCACATCTGTTTACAGAACATCATACTATACATTACTGTTGTTTTTCGGCTCAACTTTGAAATATATTAAATAGATATCTACTGTGAAAGTGGATATGCCTTTTTTGGCACCCTCAGTATATCACAGCTGTGTGTGCTGACCCAGTTGAAAACTTTAATGCTTATAAACACTAGTGTTGGATGGTGGTAGCTATCGAAACAAAAAAGTGGGGAACTCTTTTAGTTCCGCAAATCGCAATCCGACAGCTAAAATTATTATTATTATTATTATTATTATTATTATTATTATTATTATTTTGCAAATAATTACAGCACTACTTGCAGCTGGCTCATATTGCATTTAATGTTCCTTAATCCAGGTTTCATTAAAATGTGATAAAAAAACAAGCAAAATATAAAGGCTTGTTCTGTAGTGTAGAAATTTCGGCCCATTTAAAATGCCCAGAACTGCTTATTGCGTATTCGAGAACAGTCATTGCGGAGTTTAAATGGTCATCGGGCAAAGGGTTTAAGACAATGTTTACGCACCGCGTCCTTCCAAGATCTTCGTGGTCGCTACAAGCTGATGTCGTGCATGGCAGGAATTCGATTATCATATTGATATCTGCCCTGTGATCAAGGGTGCACTCATTGAAGGAGTATGGAAAACGCATTTCACCCTTAGACAGTTGCTCTTTCTAAAAGCGCAAGTTAATCCGTATAAATGGTAAGATGCGGGGGGGGGGGGAGAAAAAAAACTATTTTATTTGCTTACGAAACCCCACTAGTCTTCTATTGCAACCCCGTAATACCTGAGCTATACAAAATATTTCATACCATGCTCACCAGTGCATGTTGCAGCAGCACCTCTTTCCCGGCACTCTTCGATTACGTTGTTTTCCGGTGAGATGGATAGGAAGATCGGGTTCAGCTGTCTTATTCCCATTGGCTTCCCCACTCCTTCGGGCATCTCAAAGCAGAAATGGAATAGGAATAGGAACATGTAGCAAAGATCATAATTATTGTTTGTAGCATAGTTAGTAACTTAACATAAGGGAAATTTTTGAACAAGAGAAATAATAAATAATGTGCCACTGTCATGTATGTATGTATGTATGTATGTATGTATGTATGTATGTATGTATGTATGTATGTATGTATGTATGTATGTATGTATGTATGTATGTATGTATGTATGTATGTATGTATGTATGTATATATGTAAGAAGACATTTTGTACATTTGATATTAAGGATGGTGATGATAATTAAGCTTAAATAAGTCAATTAAACATTACAGATTTATTTTACTATTCTTAAACTAATTTAGATGAAATGGCATACACATCAAAGTAAATAAAAAGAACATTCTTTGCAAGTTCACCGACTCGATCAGCTATTAGCTTTTAACCAGCACTCTAAAAACATGTGTGTTATTTTTAGGTTACTTAGGAGTACGTTTAAAATGAATGAAACTGGTGCTTATTAACAACTAAACTATTCACATTATCTACCTCAAATTACTCTAATTCTTTTGAACATTGCTCTCAGCAACGGCGTCCCAGAATTAGCGTCTTCAGTTACTGGGAACTAACTTTTTATACGCTTGTTATTTGGGAGTAACCTTCTATATGAGTAGTTCTTATCTTTTATTAATTATAAAGTGCGGGGTAAACTCATTAGCAATTTAGATGTACCGGTAGATACGCTACAGAGGATGAGGCTTTTCTGCTATACGGAATTTAAATATCGAAAGAATAGGGAGTTTAACATCTAAATAAAATTCAAGTCAATTTTTGGAAAACGTTTATCGACCTACCCAAAGGAGCGTTTTTTTATAGTGTGTAACGCCCGTTTTTTACTACTGAGGAACCACAGACGGTGGACACTGATGATACACGAAATGATATATTGTGAAATGATATCTTATTTTTTTAAGGAAGAAAGCGTTCCAGGCGTAAGTTTAGGTACCTCCTCGACATTTGCCAGTTATGAAGACTGAGGAAAACCTGCAAAAATACCCAGTCGGGGAGGACGGTCCTGGCGGGATTCGAAACCCAGACCTCCGGCTTACGAGTCCGCGCCTTAACGAGCTCGGCCACCCGTGGCGGATCCAGATGAACGTCAAACTGTGGGGTCATGAGGGAGGTGGGTTGCTATGAAGATACGGTTAATAGTAAAACTAGGGCTGTGAAATACTGGCCTAGACTAAAGCAGGGAGACCAGCCCACACTTCGCACTAAATGCTGTAGACACCAGAGGCAGAATATAACACCAACGTTTTGGGCTGCAGAGGTGGAAAAAAGACTCAGAGGAATGGGCCTGGGTCCAATATGGCAACAGGATATGAAAATAATAATAAAAAAGCACGGAAGAAGGTTAGAACAAGGCTAGAGGATATCAGCAGGCAGGAAATCGAGGCAGAATGTAACACAAAAGTCCCTTGAGCCTATCGAATGTAATGAAATTGACCTGGTATATCTAGATTATTTTGTGATTCATCAATAGATGCTCCTTAACGGCTGATAACTTTTACTCAAAGACATCTTCTATCAGTCTTGAGGTTATTTTACGTGCCGTAAATTTACGACACTGTACCCACAGCTTTATTTCTCTTCCGAAGGAAGCCATATTTATACTTTTTACGCCCGGAAAAATCCACCGACCCTGGCCGACATTTGAACCCGCGATCTTGGGTATATGCGGCAATTATGGTTTCCACTAGACCACTAGGGCCGGCCATCTGAGATAAAAAATTATGTGTGTGTGCGTGTGCGTGCTGGTTCTATGGAGAAAGTGGAGGTCAGAAATGACCTGGTTTATACTAGGAGGTTGGAAGGTTCAATAAATAATAGATAGTTCTGGTAAAAGAATTTGCGTATAATGTGGAACGGATGAGGAATGAATACATATTTTGACCGAAAGTACCCACTGTGAGTATTTTTAGGGCAATCAGAAGGTGACAGCGAGCTGGGACCTGTTTACGTATCACGCAAATTGGGTGAATTAGGGTATTTTACTGGCCAAAGTATGCGAAGCTTTATATGTATTACAAATTAAACATGTACAAAAGATTATAATGGTATGAGAGTTCAAAACAAAACAATAAAATGAATAGGGCAAACAGAATAATAATAATAATAATAATAATAATAATAATAATAATAATAATATATTAATAGAGGGCTTAAATCACACATTCAAAGTGTTAAGAAACAAAGGGGATTTAAAATATAAATTAGCACAACTATAAAAACTGCACTACTCCCTTAATGCGTGTTTTCTGTAACCCCAACTTTTCTACCATGTGTAGCAGAAAATCCAAGGCCTCATAAAGACGCTGTTGTTTTGTTTTCCGACCACCTGCTCATCTGTTCAATAAAACCAGCAACTTTCCAGCTTACAATTACAAGATCCTACCCATGATATTCAAAAATTTTGTCTCATTGCTGCACAAAAAATCTACACAAATAATGCGCATTTTTAGACCCTAAAACATTAAAATAAGTCACAGACTTAGGAGTAAATGGATAAAAAAAAAAAAAAAAAAAAAAAAAAAAAAAAAAAGCTGTAATAAAGGATGTTCTTATAGCAAAGATGCTCAAAGCAAAGAAATCGGTCCTGGTGATGTAGTGGTAACCATACTTGCCTCTTAAACCCAAGATCGTGGATTCAAACCCGGCCAGGATCGATGTATTTTTTCGGGCGTAAAAATCCTAAGTATGGCTTTCTTCGGAAGGGAAGTAAATCTGTGGGTCCCGTGTCGTACATTTACGGCACGATAAAGAACCTCAAGCCTGAAAGAGAGGCCTCTGAGCAAAATTTGTCGGCCGTTTCACGCCCTGAGTTGAATGGGACGCTGATGACTTGAGCTGTTAAAGAGCGTCCGTATGTAAACCAAATCAACAAAATCAACTCAAAGCAATGTAAGTCAGATTGGAATGCAGTGCTAAACTACTCCTGGGGAAAAGAAAAAAAAAAAAAGAAAAAAAAAAAAAAAACCCTACCAAGGAAAATAGGGACGAAAATTGATGAACAGATAAGATATCTTGCAGTTTTGAGATTTTCGTTAAGAATTTGCATGAACATGAGAGAATTATTTTTGACACTAAACGCCTGGTTGCTGGGACCGACTTGATTATCTAATGCTACTGACCAATGAACATACCTACAAATGATGGTCACATAGAGATTAATTTTTAATTTTGATCCATTGAAAGATAACAATATTTTTAATTACTGGTATTGAATTCTTGTACTGAAGTAAAGCATTACTTTTTGCATCCCGTTAATATTAACTTTTTACAGATACTACGTGAACCTTCTAATAATAAATTCTACTCATAATAAATTACAAACGAAATTTTGTGTTTCGGAAGATGAAGTTATTTAAATTTTGTGTCTTTTATGTATTTTTGCGTCATTGTTTATTTATTAATGACAATTTAAGTTTAGTTTTAAGACATTTCAATGAAAATATTTCCTATAACCTTTAAGGAAAATTTTTATATAAATACTAAGGAAACAGCAACGACTGCCTCAATCCCTGTTAAGAGGAACATCCTATATTATCATACAATAGGTCCACATCGATGGGGAAACTGCTACCATTGTGGAGAGGAAATAAAAAAAAAACGCTATAGCATGGACCACCATCTCACCACTGCTGCCATAAATCATGTGTGGTATCGAATATCCAGTTTGTGGTCACCCCTTGAAAGGTAATCAACCCATACTGCGGTCGCAGTGTTGCCCCTACTACAATTGTCTGTCACAGCACAAAAATACCGCATCGCGTCCCTCATGCCCAATAATATGCCGTACTCAATTGAAAATGAAGGCCCCCATTCGGACGGAAAAATAGATGCCCTTAGGTGATAACTAAAGGACGAAACCGAAAGGTTTAAAGCCCTTTATACGTTTGCGATCAGGTTAATTTTATTATTCATTCCTCATGTTAAGTTTATTGCTGGAGTTGTTATTTTTTATCGTATGGCCCAACACTTGCGGACATGCTTTAGAGTTTACGAAACGGATGATCCTATGCTTGCACCTGCAGCGTTCACAATACAAAACTTCCAAATATCAAAAACCTGAATAGCAAGTGCAGTTTAAACAATTTGGTTTTGAAGTAAGACGAGATTTCGTTTTAATAAGTTGGTTTCAGTTTCGGGAAATAAAACGTTTAAACGAAATTTTGTAAGACATGTTAGTATTCTATTTTACTTCTTATTTTCTTGTTAATGAAACGGCATAATTTCTTTCTTCTTATTTGTTGTTCTGCTTCCTCCAATTTTTATGGATGATCCTAAGCTCTGCAGTGGTATTTCGGTACGTTTAAGCATATGCTTAGGAACCTTGCTTCATCTGGAGCCTTCGAGATCTTCTTTCCTTTTCTTACCGCTGGTTAGCACCATGGTTTCTTATCACTCCACTTATCGGCATTTATTACGAGGGTAGGTCCATAAGTTTCCGACCTAACCATTTTCTAGGTATGATAAAGATTCACTTTTCAATATAGTTACCCTTTATCAATACACTTCTAACATCTTTGAATTAACATTTCAACCCACCTCCTCCAAATAGTCAGAAGTCATGTCTGCAAAATAGGCATAAAGAGCATCCATCACTTCTTCTCACTTACATTTCCTTAAGATTTGAGAAGAGGAAATAGGAACTAGGAACTAGATCAGGACTGTAGGATGGATGGTCGATCTCCTTGAAGCCACATTTCTTCACAGCTTCCTTTGCAACAAGAGCTGTGTGCTCAGGCGCGTTGTCTTAAAGAAGGCGCATACCACCACTCAACTTTCCTCGCCTTTTCTCTTTGTTGGAAGAACGTAGTCTGTGCAGTAGGCCAGCATAGTACCCCCATTTACTGTGCCGTTCCTCTACTTGAAGCCAATGAAAAGTATTCCTTCACAGTCCTAAAAGATTGTGGCCAAGATCTCCTTGGTTGACCTTGGCTTTTACAGGCGGTGCTTCGACAGGCGTAAGCCGCTCTATTGGTTCTCTTTTGGGCAAAGGGATCATAGTAGAGGACCATAGTTTCATCAGCTGTAACAATGGTTTGCAGAACTTCTCTCTCGTTGTCACGGCAGAGCTCCAAAAATACCTAACAACAAATGACTCGTTGCTGCTTTTGGACTGAGGAAAGAAGTCTAGGCATCCATCTTGCACTAACCTTATCCATGTTTAAATGTTCATGAATGTTCATGAATACTTCCGGTTTTAGAAAAGACCACACTTGCTGCTATTTCTGTAACTTTGAGCTGCCGGTCTTCCATAATTTCTCCTTTCACAAGAGCGATGTTTTCAAGTGTGAGCATCTCCAAAGGGCCGACCTGCACACTCTTCGTCTCCAATGTTTTCTCGACCCATTCGAAAACGTTTGGCCCATTCTTTTACGGTAGAATATGAGGGGGATGCTTCCCCAAATACATAAGGTATGACATCAGATAAGGGTTTTGTGTAGGCGATAAGCCTTATCGGTAAGGCCGGAAACTTATGAACCTATCCTGGTACATCCGAACAAAGAATGTAATTAGCATAGTCATTGATTTTACTTAATATATTTCACCACAAAGGGGAATTACAGCAAAACAATATACATTTAAAAACTAGAAAACACTTAAACGAAGTAAAAACTACAACATACAGCATTTTCAAAGGCAGGTTCGATTCATAAAAA
This sequence comes from Metallyticus violacea, assembly GCA_030762175.1. Taxonomy (NCBI): domain Eukaryota; kingdom Metazoa; phylum Arthropoda; class Insecta; order Mantodea; family Metallyticidae; genus Metallyticus; species Metallyticus violacea. The sequence continues at coordinate 117,663,072 of CM060845.1, read as the reverse complement.
TAAATACATTAGAAATGAAGTAACAGTTTTGAGAAATAGTTCGTCTAGGCTGTTTCATACGTTTTATAATCTCTCTTCTCTAGTTCTACCTGGTTTTAACACTTAAAGAAATTTCTGCTCGGTAAGTACATGCAAACAAATTTCCTTCATTTTACTTGTCCTTTCATTCACAAAATGCTTAGTACTTCATATTTCCCATTGTTATGCAATTAGGAAGCATATGTAAACACCTCTCTTTCTCTCTAATCCATTTCTTCACTATGTAACGTTTACGTGTAACTCGTTTAAATTTCTTCCTTCCTTAGAGCTGCACTCACAGTCTTTTCTTGCAAGATGTGCATGCAACCCTCAGGTGTGAGATTTCCACCATTAGAATGATCTCCAACAGAGTTGCGCACCTTCGCGTGATTTAATTAAATTTTTTCCAGGTTCGGAAGCGCACAACAGAGTGCTGGTGCTACCGGTATTAATTTTTATCGTAATTTATTACTCAGAACGTATACAGTTCTGGAGAGAATTTGCAAGGCCTGCATTGCTTTATCATTAGGTGCAATAACCACTGCTACGAGGTACAGGAGACTTTAATTCTGTAAGAAGAGCTGCTTAATTCTTTCAAGCACGGAAAAGCATGTTGACTTAGGCTGCGTTCTTCATGCCAACAGGATCGCCAGTGATTTCGATTTAGTCAAAAGTTACACTATTGTAAACGCTGGTACTTGATCGAGAACTGTGCGAGTTTTAACTTTTTCTCATTTATTTTCTTATAGTTATTGGCAGTTATGTCCACGTGCAAATACAGAGAGATTATTTGAGCTATGGACCGCCTAAGCACTGTCGCTACTTACTGAGAAACTGCGGCAGCTACAATAGGGGAAGGGATGGGGTAGCCCTCGTGTTGTCAGTCGTAAAGTTAATATTTTAATTTTTTAATAAAAGCCAACATGATACAGTATTTAAAACTGTTAATAATACCACTAATAATGTTATAAGAGATGTTGAAAATGCTGCCCCTCAGTGGCAATACATTGCCGGCATCTGCGTAGGAAAGTCCTGTATTTCAACTAACTTTTTTCTTCGGTTCGGCACAAGTTTCAGAAATTCCCTCTCTTGTAACCTTTTAAAACTTGGGGAACAGTTCATTTATCTGGAACATCATTGCCAGAATATTTTCTCGCGAATTTTCCGCAAGAATCGGTTTTTACGTATGTATGCATCGTACATAAAAATATATTTATATAATGGAATAACTAACGACGAACAATTAGCATACACAATGAAGCACCGAATATACACAAAAGCACAACCACTCGCTGACAAAGCCTCATTCAAAATACAAGCTGCTATCTGCACATGCCTATACAGTCTTGATGACTGGCCTTTCCCAGTGCCAAAAAATAAGGGTGCCCACAGAGGGTGCCAAAAATGTATACACATTTCAAGGGAAGAAAAAACTGTGTTAACATAATAAAACTGAATTCACACAAACAGAAAATGATGAGCACTAATCATCTTAGACTTTTACAGTTACAATAGTTGCTCAAAATGCTCACCATCGGCGTCGATACACTTCTGAGTACCTTGAGTTCAATCAGTAGATTGAACTACGTTTATGAAAGTGTCCTCAGCGATTGCAGTATATGCCGTTTCAATTTCTTCCCGAAGTGCTGCCAGTGTGAATATCGCATACGGTACCATGAGTCTGTACACACGTTCTGTACACATGTCTCCATTGAATTTGAACTTCAACAACTCCAATACCAGTCCAAAATTGCTTTCCACTATGCAAACGATAAACTTGGCTCCATTTTGTTGTAGCAACGGTAGCATAACGTAATAGGAGTCACATTTATTTACAGAACATCATAAGATAATCTTGGCTTCATTTGTTCATTGCTGACTTACCTGTCACGTAGCAACGCTATCAATGTATGTGAGTCACGTCTGTTTGCAGAACATCATACTACACATTACTGTGGTTTTTCAGTCCAACTTTGAAATATATTAAATAGATATCTACTGTGAAAGTGTGTATACATTTTTGGTGCCCTGAGTACATAAGTTTTATTATGGTTGACACTGCTTTATAATTATTTACTGCACATAGCACTGAATGTTCTGTATGTACATTTATTTTTCTCAAGAGTAGTTTTACATATTAATTTATAAATGAACGTCAGAATTCTAAGCTATAAGTACCTAAAACTATTATACAGATATATATATATATATATATATATATATATTACCAGAAATAGCATATTTGAAATTTCTAACATACCATGACATTCGCCTCAGCGGCAAAGTTTGTTTGGGTTTACACAACAGACATGCAAAGCATGCTGGTTCCAGTCAACTTTATTTAAGTGATCTTTGTGGGAAGCTTGTTTAGCAGCTTTTCCTAAATACAAAATTGAGAAGTTATAGAAATATTTAGAACTGTGCAAGAAAATAGATTGAACTATTAGATAATCTTTAATTGCCGATGTTTAAGTAACTGAAGAGCAACTTTATGTATAACCAATGAAATAGTATTTAAAATTTGTAGGAGAAGAGGAACAAGAAGACATTAGCGCTTTTGGCTTATACCTAGGGGTGTTGATTGTTTGTTTATTTGGTTTATTTAAGGACGCTCTTTAACACCTCAGGTCATCAGCGTCCCATTCTATTCAGGGCGTGAAACGGCCGACAAATTTTACTCAGAGGCCTCTTCTTTCATGCTTGAGGTTCTTTTTCGTGCCGTAAATGTACGACACGGGACCCATGGCTTTACTTCCCTTCCGAAGGAAGCCATACTTAGGATTTTTACGCCCGAAATAATCCATCGGTCCTGACCGGGTTGAACCCGCGATCTTGGGTTTAGAAGGCAAGTATAGTAAACACTACACCCCCTGAGCCGACTACTTAGGGGTGGAAAAGATGTATCTAAGTCATCACTCTTTGTCTCGGAGTACATGAAATCACCGTAAGGATATAGATGTATTTAATGTATTAACTTTGCTTTATCTTATGACAAACGGCGATTAACTATATCCACTCCGCACCATGCGGCAACCTTGTGGAGCTGTTAAAAATTAAATGGAAATGCAGGTTTATATAGTAGCCATCATTCTGCTTCTTAAAACCATTCCGATAAGGGGGGGGGGAGACCGGAATTTAGCTTGTAAATTTCAACAGTTTAATGTTTAAGGCTCTTGATGACCTTAAAGTATTCAAAACCGGATATAAAATGATCCAATTTGAGCTTTAACAATTTGCAAAATTCAACTTATATAGTTAAAACTTTCTGCTAAAATTTAATTACTTTCACATTAAGTCAAATGCAGTATAATACAAATGGTTTATTATTTTTGCGATCAAGCAGTTTTTAAGAAAATTAGTAGTTACCATGCTAAATATATTGTCTCGTGACTGTGGATAACATCAACATTATTAAAATTAAATTTTAATTCATGCTTTATAGATAACTGATTTAAACAAGGACGTTTTATTGGGTATAGCTCTTTGAACCAGGGAAACAAGTTTGAAACGTGTATTACAACAAAATGTTATTTTTGTACATTTTGAGCGTTAATTTGAAAACCAGCTCCCTTTGCATAAATTGTGCGTCAAATAGTTTCCCAGAATTTTGAACTCCCTTACTAAATCTCTAAATAATAATAAATCTCTAATTTTATGATGCTGTTCTTCAAAGAAGCTGCCAGAGAGATATGGATGGAAATGTAAGACATGTTAAACATTAATATAGAATCCGATTTGAGTTGTCTTTACATTTTGTGACACAGTATTTATGAATTTCATTATGACGATATCTCTAGATTTAAGGAACCAATAATTTCGTTTATTATACCCAAATTAGCTGCTTTATAATGTATACATTTCGTGAGCTCTTAACATTGAGAAGTGATGCCATTAAATACTTACTTTTATGATTTGATACTAAAATAAATTCAGTATCAAATCATAATATTGTGAAAATAACAAAAATGAAGAAAGCTTATAATTGATGTAGGAAAACTTAAAAAAAATGACAAAAAATCACTTCCATTTGCATTTCCAAAATAAATGATACATTTTGAAGATAACCCAAGTTTATGGTGCAGTATTTGAAAATTAAAAATTAATATATTATTGGATATCAAAACACAATTGCCTATAAACCGTCTTCCAAACGAAACGCAGTGCAAAGACATTTACCTATGCACTGTCCGTGAATCGCTGTACATTTTTTCAAGTTATACGCTCATGTACTTTCATAGCACTTGCATCTTGCAGGGGTTTTAGGAGTGAACAAAATAATATACTTTATGCGTTTCTTTCCTCCAAATTTCTCTAATATTTTCATTATTGAATAAACTACAAAATTACAAAACAATGTATATTTTCTCTTCTAATTGTGTACATATATTTAATATAGTTAATTTTATCTATTAGTGATTCTACGATGTGCGTCTTTTCGATCATGTAACACCCTCGCTCGATATGATCTCTTGGTTCCGCCTGAAAGACCGAAGAAATATTCATTGTCTCGCACTACTTTTCATAATTATCTTTACACATTCTCTATCTTATCTATCTTTTCGTCTTCTTCTCATAATCTTAACACACGTTCAGGATCCCAGCACGTGCTATTATTACATTGTACCGAACATCATCATTCACCATATATACTGTCCGTTTCTGAATGCATTGCCATGGGATGTCAGAGACTGTCAAACTTTAGGAGCATTTCATAAGAAATTGTTTAATATTATTAAAAATAATCGAATTACCCTAGACCGGTTTCTTTTGTTACAATGCATGTAATTAATTGTTTTACCTGTTGTAGAATTATTCATTCTATTGTTTTATTACTATCATAAATGCTCCTATCTCCTTCATAGTATTGTCAGGGTTTTTAATTTTAAGTTTTGCTTGTATCTTTATTTTACTTTCAGGATTTACGTATGTATAAATTGTCATTGCTGGTGCTTGTTGTACATGATTGTTCTTTTATTTTCTTATTTTTTCTTCTTAAGTTAATATTTTTCATATTTCATTATCAATATTTATGTATTAGCATACATTTATTTATATACATAATGTTTTACATTGGTTTATATGTGTACGAGTATTGTCAACTGTCAATGTTGTGGTTGTAATATTGTCGCTATAACTTCAGGTAATTATTATTAGATTGCTAGAGTGAAAGAGAAGACCTAATGGCCTTAGCTCTACCAGAATAAATAAATAAATAAATAAATAAATAAATTCTGAACTACTGAGTTATAGTGTCACCTCACGCCATTTCATGTGAGTAAACTATTTACGCAACGACAGTCGCTAAAATAAAGAGAGCACTTTTCAAAGTATCTTTAACACTTTCTCAATAGTCAGGGACTGACAGTTGTTAAATCAGCTGCTAGTTATAGCCAACCCTAGCGGTGTAATTTGGGTTGCCTATTTCGAAAAGTTATTTGCAGATTTGGACAAGGTCTATATATATATTAAAATGTGCAGTAACTTATATATTTATTAGACAAATATATTAAATACATATGTACATATAATTGCTAACACTAATTACAGTTACCTGTTTTAAAGCCTAACCACTATGCAACAGGTTCGTTAAAAAGTAAACAATTTGGCTTTTTATATTCTTTCCTCCAGTTATATGCGAACCTTGGACATCGTTCATGTTGTCACGCACAAATGTGCTACATCACATCTTTTAATGTAGTAAACATAAACCCTTAAGAATATCTGAAATTTCCTCCGTAACGCATTTGAGAACATTATCATGAACATGACAGATCCGTTGAAACTTCTGCAGTGTAAAGATCTTTATATGTAAAACCTATTCCATTACAGTACTTCGAAAACGGCATGAATATATTCCACTTAGGAAGGTAGGTTTATATGTTTCCGGCCTCTCCGATAAGAATTATCGCCTTCACAAAATTCTTACCTGGTGTCATGCCTTATCTGGTAAGTAAATAATTGCATCTGTAACTTTCGCTCCGTGTGTTCAGTTGTTCAGATATAGTTGCATAAAGAAGGCTATGTGTAGAAGATTGTGACATGTTCAAAATGGAGTATCAAGCTGTTATTAAGTTCTTCACAGAAGAAGAACTTACATCAAATGAAATTAAACAGCGATGGGATGATGCACATGGGAAAGCATCCCCCTCATATTCTACCGTAAAAGAATGGGCCGAACTTTTTCGAATGGGTCGAGAAAGCATTGAAGACGAAGAGCGTGCAGTTCGTCCTTTGGAGGTGCTCACTCCTGAAAACATCGCTCGCTCTTGTGGAAGGAAAAATTATGGAAAACCGGCGGCTCAAAGTCACAGAAATAGCAGCAAGGTTGGGTCTTTCTAAAACAACAGTCCTTCCAATTATTTATGAACATTTAAACATGAATAAGGTTAGTGCAAGATGGGTGACTTAGACTTCTTTCCTCAGTTAGTTCAAAAGTAGCAACCAGTCATCTGTTGTCAGGCATGGCCGTGGAAGCAAGAGAGAAGTTCTGCAAATCATTGTTACAGGAGATGAAACTATGGCCCTCTACTATGATCCCTTGTCCAAAAAAGAATCAATGGAGTGGCGTAAACCTCCCGAAGCATCATCTCTAAAGACCAAGGTCACTTAGTCAACCAAGAAGATCATGGCCACAATCTTTTGGGACTGTAAAGGAATACTCTTCATTGGCTTCAAGGAGAGGAATACCACAGTAAGTGGCCTACTGCACAGACTACATGCTTCCATCAAAGAGAAAAGGCGAGGAAAGCTGAGTGTGGTTTATTGATGTATGATGGCTCGTAAGCAAAGTGCAGCATCTTCCCTCTAATAAAGGAATTAAAATTAAGAAACAAATTTTTGGATCATACATGTTAGTTGTTATTATTAATATTCATGTTTTATGAATTATATATTATACTACTTTGAGTGTGTAATATTATTCCTATGATGGTTAACTATATCGTAAGAACACATTAAAATAAAAGGGCATATTTTGAAAGAAAAAGTGCATTCAATTGTTTGTTATATTCTCCAACTTTGTAAATCAACGATAAATAACCTAAAAATATACACACAGAATGCAAATTTAAGATTTTAAACTTTCATTTAATTTTTAGGGGTGTGGAGGATCTTTAAGGGGAATCCACACTCATAGTTGAGAATCGTTTTTTTTTCCCCTTCTAAGAATCAATTGCTATTTTAAGGTTTCAACGTCATATATTGTCTAACATTTGGTTTTAGTATTCAGACTATTTTGGACTTGGAACGTGCTAACCTTAAAGGCATTGACTTTAATTTTTAATCATTGACTTTTTTCATTCTGGTTTCAGCAGTCCTTAAGTCGCACATATATTCTTATGACATAAAAATAATATGCAATCTTCAGGCTACTTTTTTGTATTACTTTCTATTTGAATTTCTGCCAATATTAAATATTAAAAATCTGAAAGGAATAATACCGCATTACTTGCACTGATAATTTTTCTTAAAGAACTGAACATTTGCGGGTTCTTACAAGTATTTTTTCACCCCTTGCAAATATTTAGAAATTTAGAGCACAATATATTTTAAATTATATGTAAGTTTCTAGCAATTAATTACAATACACGATATCCCAAAAGCACCTGTTCATTATACAAATATGCAAGCCAAGTATACCGTAATGAGTGGACGATCTTAAATTGTTTTAATTCCGACTTTAATGTCTCTCTCACCTCCAATAAACCTTTATAATGCATCCTTGTTTTACACTCTACGGTTTTAGAATAATAAAATGTGGGTTAAATGCATCCTTCATCCTTGGGAAGTGAGTAGGTGTGCTAAAAGGAACGTGGTCAAGCGATTTAATAGCAAGAAACCCGCTACCTACATAGGATGTGTATTTTAAATGTAAAGTAATGGAAACAAATTTAAGTGCTATAACATTTAATGTGCTACTTATAAATTAAAAATTACAAAACAAACATATTAACATTTATTTTAATAAAATTTATCTTTAAACCCAAGATAAATAATTTACATATGAATTAAATATTTATTATTAAATGTGCACTTAAATGATATATTCAAATTTTTAACTAAAAATGAATTTTATACATGCAACACTGATATAAAGAGTTCAAATTAAACACTGTCTTAACAACGGGCATTTAACAGCAAAAGGCTCTTACAAATTTTCCCCTTATAACTATTTCACGGTGGAAGAATCCGATAAGAAAACAGCTCAAATATCTATAATATACTTTATAGATAACAGGAAGGCGAATCGAACTGCAAATTTACCATTCTGAAATCAGAATTTTGTGGGTGAACCTTGCTGAAGACAATGAAACTCAGTCAGAAGACAGTCTGGAGCCGTGAATCCATCAGAAAACTGTATCAGAGACGAGATACAACTTTCCCCTGGCACAGTGGATGTGATAACTAGAGGACAGGACAATTTAGCTGTGCGGAAAAGAATATTAGCGTTAACTAACAAAGGTTCTACTCTTCAGATCATGTTGAAACCTACATGACATACTTGTGATTATTATGGGTGTTCTTTAAGTTTCTCAGTTCGTGTATGCTTCTTGCCTTTACTGTGTGAGATAATCAAACGTTCTGACATTTTCAGAGTATTATAATTACAACTGGCAAACTTCGTTGTTGTATGAATCTCCTCGGAAATTTTTTGCTATGAATGTATGTGAAAAATTCACTCCAACCCCCCCACCTCAAGAAAAGTCAAGCATTGGTACAGTTAGGAAGATTTATTTCTTTTCAGAAAATTTGGTGCCTTTGGCAATGGACACACTTACTACAAAACAAGGTCATTGGATAACGTTAGTTTCTACTTAGGAGAATTCATGGGACACCATACAAGAGAAAATATCTCATTTTGTCAAACCAAATTAACATTAAACTTTGCAAATATAATATGGTGAAATAAATCTCAGTGCTTCTGTTGGTCCCACGTCCACATACACAGTATCAGAAAAACATTAGTGGGTTCTGAGTTCTATTTTGTATTTGTATTTATACTTATTGATCATGTCTGGCATCCGACAAATAAATGGCAATGGGGCGGTCACGTCGCAAGAATCAGGAACTAAAAATCTCCATGTGGGACCCCCGGATAGGAAAAAGGACACAAGGCAGACCCAGAAAAAGATGGACAGACCTGTTCAAGGTACATGCAGATCCAGATTGGTCTCAAGAGTAGCAAGAGGAAGAGAAAAATATAAATCTCTCAAGAAGCAACTAGTGCAAAGAGAAATGGAGTAACCAAAGAACAAATCGGTCAGTGTGTTAAACAGCATACGAACAACTAGCGAGGAATAACTCACCACGTTAGGAAAAACGACCTTTCCTTACTTATTAGCAGGCGTTTGCCCAAGGGACGCAATAGGTTATATTTATATTTAAAATGATACCCTTTGAACAAAATTAGATTTAATTGTGTTTCTGTTAAATTGTGTATCTATGAAATATGAAGTGATTTTTCCAGTGAATTCAGCATCCTAAACATTAGGTATTTATAAACCAGACACAAAATTTTTAATTTGTTGACTGTTGTATTAGAGAATATGAAGAAATGTGTTAAAAATACCAACAGGTTTGCGGATTTCTGCCAAATCAATTAAAAATATTCTTGAAAGATAAAGAAGTTAAAATTATTTTGTGACCTGATAATGATGTGAAGATAACATTAGTAATGAAATACTGCAGAAAAGAACTGGATAAAATTGGTCAAAAGAATTTTTGCAGTGTCTAGAATATCAGTCTACAATTATTTCTATCTTCATGAAAAGCGAGTAATACAATTCTGGATGTATAAATTTGGGAAATACATTTTTATATTAACCACAAATTTATACGTCAGAAACTTACAGGCATCATACTCGTGTATAATGAGCAGATCCGTCAGAGATGCTATATTTGCGATTAGACAAACTTGCAGAAGGCTATCGAATACACAAGACCTCTATAGATCTGTTGTATTGAACTAAGAAGGCGTTCAATTATCTGTAAATGAGATTGTGTTAAGGTTTTTAAAAAATACAACGCGCCTTTGTTTTTATTTTACTTTAAATAAATATATAAACAAGATGTCTCTAACTTTTAAGGTCAAAATTATACGAGTGGTAGAGGACTGTAAACTGATTATTTTGATGTAGGGAATCCATGGTCATACATGGGAATGTATAATTATCATAAATTAGGGTTTAAATAAAAACGATAAGAGATTGTTCACCTAATTGTAAGGCCAGGTAGAACGGACTACAGCGTGTACAGGAAAGTTTGCTACAAGAGAACAGTACGAAGTCACACAGGCAGATTTCTTTTAAAATTCTTCTCAATCAATTGATTTATAATAAAAATATTTAAGTCAGAGAATAGCATGAGGAAAGCGTTCTCTAGGCTACACATTACCCAAGGGGAAACAACTGCCTAGTACATTTGCAGTAAGTAAAATAGCATACATTTTTTTAAGTATATTGTTATGGCAATCGTGCTAAAAATTGAAAAATTATGCAAAGTTTTATTTGAACAACTTATGCTAAATGTCATATGTCAATGTTTCGGAACGGAAATGCAATTTATTCTTTCGCAAATCGGTTCAGAATACATAAAATATTTTTTTCTTATATAAGATAAAATTAAAGTTATAATTATACCGATCACGGTGGCATTGGGGCCGAATTGCTCGCCTCCAATTGGTGTTTCCCGGGTTCGACTCTAGCAGCCTTAAGAGGTATTTGCGGCAGGTGAAGCGGCGTCTGAATAGACATTCCGCTTTCCCCTGCGACTCAATCCACAGTTGCTCCATCTTCACCTGATCCCCATCTGCTTCTTCATCATTCAGCGTAACATAGTCCACCGATTATCAGTGCACGCATTTCATATAGGCTGTGGTACTTTCTTTCCCATCCGTGTACGACGAATAACAGCGTATCAACGATTGATGATGATTATTATAATGAACATTTTCTATGTAACAATTTTATTCAAGTAAAACCATGTTATCAATGAATTTATCCATTTTTGGATTATATTTCTCCTGCTAATTTAAATACAGCATTGGAATCCGAGTTAATACATTTGAACAGATCGTTAGAAAAAGGAACAATATCCACAACAAAGATACTGCAGAAATATTACACACTTTTGTCAATTTTACTAATACGATAGGTCACCAACTCGAAGATCGGATAGACCATATGAATCATTCGAATTATTACACCGGCAAATTTCAGGGGTATAGGTGGTCAGCCCTTCACCTCACATGGCACGATAGAAGTTAAAAACAAAATTATTTTCACGGCCAGAAATGAAACTGTTACGTATACGGTTATTTTTAAAACATATTTAAATGCAATTTTGGTTTCTGTTTTTCCTGAATCAACAACAAACTTACACATTGTATCCTGCTATGTTTTTTTGTGTAAAAAAATCTTTTGACGTCTTCTGCAGACTTCCAATTCTGCAGTCAAGAATAAAATGAATGTACAAATTTGAGTATCTTATTTGTTGTCTGTATATACGCAAACTATGCTGATCTAGGTCATTTTGTGATGTGCTCTTAGTTTTTAAGACTCCGCATAGTTACTAATATATAGACATATATAATAAACGTATTTGGAGAAATATGTTATATCTTGATCTTAATGATAAAATATTTGAATCTCAAAGCTAGTTGATGTAGCACAAACTCCCACGCAATAATTAGATGAGCTTATTTATTTGGTTTATTTACACACGATTCTTAATATTTTAGGTTATCAGCGTCCCATTCAATTAAGGGCGAGAAACGGCCGATAAAATTTGTTTAGAGGTCTCTTCTTTCAGGTTTAAGGTTATTTTACCTGCCGTAAATCTACGACATGGGACCCACGGCTTTATTTCCCTTCAAAAGAGAGCCATAGTTTGGATTTTTACGCCCAAAAATCTATTGATCTAGGCTTGAACCCACAATCTTGGGTTTATGATTGTCATAGACCACAGGACCGACATTTAGCTAAAAATATAGTCTAATACTGTGTAAATTAAAGTTGCAATAACCTCCCGCATACACATTAACAATAATTTATAAAAAACATGTTTGTATCATGAAACATAAAAATCAACCCTGTCCGTATTCCTTTGTGTTTACTAAGTAACATAAAATGGAGATGATAAAAAGCTTGACTGTTTTGGATGAACTATTATATATTATTTCCAGAAAGGTGTCTTTAATAATGAGTGAAGTTGACAAAATGCCAATTAATTTTTCTGAATACTTTATTCGATTCTTATGTATTTACTGTGGCAATATTTCAACAATTTGTTACTTGCATAAATGCTATATGCTCATTTACATATTACACCATTTTAAAGCTGAAATTATTTTACATGTACAATTACATTTACATGTATTATTTTTAATAAATTACTTTATAATTGTAAATCAGTCTTCTTCCGTTTTATAAAACTATCTTTTACTGGTCTCCTTTCCTTTCAGAATATTTCCAAAGGCTAAAACTTACTAAAAAACATTTTGTTTTGTTTCGTATTATTTGTCTATTATTTATGTATTTTATATGCTTTGAAAATATAATAAAATGCAGTTTTTTAAAATTAAAAATAAATAATATTTTTATTATTTAAAATGAAATTTTAATTTATAAATTGCTAATATAGAAAACGCAATTAAAACATTTATTAAAGAAATTCTATCTTTCAGAACTTAATACACTGCCAAAAAATCATTGGCAAAATTTAGTGCATATCTTACTTGTCATAGAATTCACAAATTTTCGCATATATGCAGCTGTAGATGTAGATGATCCCACACTGAATTACTGCGGTTCATAGGCTTCATGATATCCATTCGAAATCGTCACTGTGGTCGATAAACCACCGCTCATCGGCGAACCCTTTGAGTCGGGGCAAAAGTGACGCACTAAAAGCCGTTAGATGTCCATCAAGTGTCTCCAGCAAAACCCGATATCTCCTCTCGCACAGAAATCGACGCACGATTCCGTAAAGTTAAGTATTTTTGATTTAACTGGTGGGCTTGGGTGTGTCGTTGGGTGGGTTTTGTATTCATTTACTTCAGAAAAATATCGCATTTTGTAGGAATTTAAACAAACAAGTGCTTATCGTTCATTATTCCTCTGCACAAAAGTACCTGCTTCTTACAAAGTGCAGGTTCGAGTTCAGAACCTGCTTTGACACTTGGCATTACAAGCAGGGTTGAAAACACTAGTGCATTTACTAGAATCGTGTGGGATCTCCGAGCGACTGTACAGTCCCAAGAGACTGCGGAGTACATTCCACGTCTCATGTAGAATGTACTTTTTTAAAATAATGTAACCTATTTGTTGCCCTCTGAAAAATGAATTAATAGTACATTATTACGCGGGTAAAATATCAGATTTGACGGCTACACTCGCCTCCTTTTCATAAATATAAATGGATAGGGACGGGTAAATCACTCACACACACACACACACACACACACACACACACACACACTAACTCTAACGCTAACCTCAGATAAATCTTAGAAACCGGTTGATAGCTGCGGTTCGCTATGGTCCGACGGCATACGCTCGCCTCCTTTTCATAAATATAAATGGATAGGGCGGGTAAATCACTCTAACGAGAACATTGTTAGGCTGGTGAAATATTTTAATGGTGGAAAACGTGCTCTTATTCCAATTCGAAACCAATTCACACACACACACACACACACTAACTCTAACGCTAACCTCAGATAAGTCTTAGAAACCGGTTGATAGCTGCTGTTCGCTATGGCCCGATGGCATACGCTCGCCTCCTTTTCGTAAATATAAATTGATTGCAGCAGGAAAAGAATTGGTCAACATGAATTTATAGGCCATTCTGTGCCTGATACTGTGTTACCGAGTAAATCATTATAATTGTGCCAAATCTCCTTTATCCAGCAGGGAAAAAAAGCATGGGGATGGTAGGGTTCGAAACCGCCATCTTCACAGCTATAGCAAGACACTCCAACCGCTGAGCTATCGTGTCACTGTTGGGGAGGATTATTATCTAGTTATAGCCTTCTGCTCTCTCCGCTGTCGCTCGGGACTGGCCAGCCGCTCGCAGGTTCCATGATTCCACTAGCTGCACTAGTGACTTCAGCCCTGGTCGTAGCGACAAATTGTTTTGGCAGCAACTAGCCGAGCATACTGCCTACTCGCTGAGAGACGGTTGTCTATTTTTATGAGAGTATTGCGTTGAGTTTCAAAGCAGCAAGTGTGCAGCACTTTAAAAGACAGGATCTGTAACTCTAATTGGGTAAAATACAAAGTAACAGTTAAAAGTCGCAATGTTTCGGAAGGTAAGCTGAAACGTGGAAATAAACATATACTTAGACAAGACAAGCAAAGTAACGGTGATCTTATTTAGTGTCAGATTTTAAATAAGTACGCATTCTGCACTTTGATGGTCCTAGGGCCGGTGAGTTGTAAGAAACTGCTCTGTGTACTGCCGTTCCACTCAACTTCCGCGAGCGTGGAAAGATAAAATGCACCATAGAATGCAACGGTTAGCTAGATCTTCTGGGGATAATCGCCTAAAATGTATCGCACACTTAAATCCAATAAACGGAGAGAGTGTGAAATGAACCCCAGGACAAGTTTATGCAACAGAAACCCACATATTTGAACTCGGGCCGTATAGCACATAACAGACCGAAGAACTGTTCATCTCTGTCCATTTTGTAACCCCCTTACAACTTGGGTTACCCCTTTGACTATAGATTACAAGGCTGGTTATTATATACGCAGTACAAGCAAGTTTTGTTTGTAGCCTAAAACGTTCTATTTGGTGCATACCTAACGAAATTGGCTATGGGGGTATGTTAAACAGTTAAAAAGTTTCTCTGATTTTTAGAGTGCGCCATTCGATCTCGGACCCGTGACTTTCTACTTCTGCCCAATTTATGACATGGCACAGTCATCTTCCATTGCTTTCATTGTGTATACTGGTCCTTGCAGAAACACCAATATCGGTAAAGTTTGCATTTTATCATTAGAGTCTACCCTGCCACTAGTGTAATTCTTTGTTGCAGAGAATACATGTCGCAAGGCACGGCTATAAACACTTCCTCTTGGGGCAGCTTCCTACCTTTTTCACTCCACCAGCATTCCTTCATTATCTGGCTCGTCGTGACTTTGGCTGTATTCAAACCCGAGATTGACTCGCTGTTGCCGGAATGGCATTTCGTGAGTCATCCATTACTTAACAATTAGGCAGCCATAATGATGAATACATTTCAAGAAATATGGATTGTGTGGTTGCAAGGGTGATGTGTGTACGTTTTCCCGTTTCGATTCATATATAGTAAACGGTATATAGTGGTAGTAGTGGCAGCAGCAGCAGCAGCAGCAGCAGCAGCAGCAGCAGCAGCAGTAGTAGTAGTAGTAGTAGTAGTAGTAGTAGTAGTAGTAGTAGTAGTAGTAGTAGTAGTAACAGTAATAGTAGTGGTGGCGGCGGCGGCGGTGGTGGTACAATGATTTTGATATTCATATAAATTTTCTTATTATTTATGTACAATGTTTATAGAAATTTCTTTTCTCTAAAACTACGTATTTAATTTTAAAAAATGCTCAGGTTTAACCAGTTTTGTCTATTAACAATTAAGTTCCAACATGCCAGCCTACTGGAAGTCAAAAATGAATCCCGGAGAAATTTTATCCCAGTATCTTCTGTCTATGTACTCTTAGTGAAAGTCTTCCGGTTCCGAGCAGAATGGACAAATCCCTTGCCTTCCTCGTCAACAACCTTACGTGTCTTGCAACCTCCCAGTCTAAGCCATGCTATTCCCGACCGCTGTTTCATGCCTAGCTCCATGATATTTGTCTCTTTACCCCATCAAGTTTTAATTTTGCTCTGCAGGTCCAGAGATGACATCTGCATGTAACGCGCCACTATTTCCCGCCGGTTTATGTCAGGCAGACGTCTTTTGACTTTTTTCACTACACCGTAACTGTTTTCTATACCATTTTGCCAAATATCGCTTAAATCGATTTTTGACAATTCCCACTGTACAACCGCTGCCCAACATTTTGGATAATGCATGTTGTTTAATTAGTGCCGGTAGCCTATTGTCGTCAGAGTTGTTTGTTGTCCTTTAATTATTCCATGCCAGTATGTAATCACATTTATTTTGCTGTAGACTGCATCTTCCCAGCATCCCACTTCTCGTAACACCGTAGTTCGATGTTCCCCTCCACACCACTAGAATTCGTTTCCAGAAACACATTGTAATTTATTTAGTAAACGCATATGCAGTAAGACAGCAAATAATCCATCTAAGTTACTTGCTTCGTCTTTTCAGAGTAAAACACCTCTGATAAAAAGCTAAATCCGGCAAATCCGGACCGAAGAAAAATTCAAAAGTTTACCGTAAGCTCACCAGCGTACGTGCTTTGCTCTCTCTCCCTCCTCTCTCTCTCTCGTTTCCATAATACTGGATCATTTACTTCGCTTCTTTTTTCTTTTCTCTTTTAGTTCGTCTTTTCTCCTTCTAAATTGTATCTCCCAAAAATTAACTGGTCGCCGAAACATCTTTTAATGGTCTCTTTATATGCCTACTTGTTGTTATTTAGTCATTAACAGGTTGCTCATTTGCTGTCTTACTATCTCTTAATGATCTTTACATTAAATGTCCTTTCTTCTGCTTATTACTGCACGGCTGTCAGGAACACCCTAACAGTTTATTTATAACACTTACTAGCATCTAGCATATTTGCTATATGCACATCCTTTATTGCCGTTTGTATTTCTTCTTTTTCACCTTTACTCCTATGTGTGATTTAATGCCGCTATTAATATTCATTATCATTCTGTATGTCATGTTCATTTAATTTTATGTTTATTTCCCCTTTCATTGTTTTCATTACAGGTGGATGGACCTTTTAAGAAATAATTTATCTGCATATTGGCATTTATTAGTACTAGATTTCAGATTTAAAAATAAATGCATAGTTTTCCCCTTAAAACTCGTTAAGGTCTTCACATTTAATATAAAATGTAAAAGTTTGGTAGGGGTTTTATTGAGCCTAAGAGTCTATTTTGCCAGTTCGACTTATTTTAATGTTTTGCAACCCAAAATTCGTATTATTATTTAATTTTTTTCGTACAACAATGAAGTAAAACGTTTTGAATATAATGGTTTAGGTCTAGTTCAAGATCTTGTAATAGTAACCTAGAAAGTTACTGGGTTTGTGGAACAGTTGAGCAGGTAGTCAGAAAACAAAAGAGCAGCTTCTTTATGAGGCCTTGGATTCTCGGCTACACATGGTGGAAAAGTTACAGTGATAGAAAACTCACCAATCAAAGAGTATATATCTTTTTTATTTATTTACGGGCGCTCTTTAACAGCTCAGGTCATCAGCGTCCCGTAGGTCCTGGTGGTTACCATACTTGCCTCCTAAACCCAAGAACGCAGGTTCGAACCCGGTCAGGATCGATGGATTTTTCCGGGGCGTAAGTATGGCTTCCTTCGGAAGGGAAGTAAAGCCGTGGGTCCCGTGTCATACATTTACGGCACGAAAAAGAACCTTAAGCCTGAATGAGAGGCCTCTGAGCAAAATTTGTCGGCCGTTTCACGCCCTAAGTTGAATGGGACGCTGATGACCTGAGATGTTAAAGAGCGTCCTTAAATAAATCAATCAACCAAAAAAAAAAAAAAAAAAAAAAAAATCATCGTCCCAATCTATTAATAGCGTGAAACCAAATTTTCCTAAGAGGCCGCTTTTTTCAGACTGAGGTTCTTTATCGTGCCGTAAATGTGCTACACGGCACCCACGGCTTTACTTCCCTTCCGAAGAAAGCCATACTTACGATTTTTACGCCAACAACAATCCATTCATCCTGGCCGTGTTTGAACCCGCAATTTTGTTATGAGGCAAGTATGGTTTTACCACTACATCACCTGGACCCGACTACATTCATTAAGGGACTGTTATAATTTTTATAGCGGTACTATTTAATATTTTAATTCATTTAAAATAAGTCGTGTATAAATTTTGTAATGCCAAATGAAAAAGCAAACACAATCAGATTCTGCACGTTCCGGAATTAATCTATGATGGAACAATGATCTTTTTCCAGTTTTGTTATTATAAGATAAGTAAATAACAAAATAAAACGAAACAATCAACCATAATGCATTTTCAGTAGTTAAATAAGCAAAGTTAAAAGTCAAAGCTCAATAAGTTATGGATAAATGAGTAAATGTATTGAAAAGCATGATTTCATATTCTGAAATATGTGGTGTGCTGATTAGAGTCCACATACTTCTTTCTAAAGAAACCAGCATGACAAATATTACTAGGTTTAAATATGCACCCATTACTTCGGTATTCGTCCGCTTATAAAACGATTCTTTGCCAACTCGTTGTTAAATTAATTACTTTAATGATGGCACTTATATTAGCAGTCATTGACCGATGGGGGCTATGCTTTTATTAAAATAAAAAATAATTTAAATTTAAGACATAATAAAAATGAAGTTGGTGACTACAGTAATTTTATTGTTTATCATTGCTTACTGTAATGTTCAATACTGAGTAACAAAATGAGTTTTTATATTTGTTATAGTTTAGGTAGATATGTTTCATTTGCATAAAAATTTATTCTTTGCTGTCTGACATTATATCCAAGTGTCTAAAATTGCGTATTTGAATTTCATGAGCTATTTTACGTTTTAAAGGCCTGAAAATCCCAGGCCTAATTACTGCACGCGCCAAAATCCAGTAGTCTCACGACCTCCAATAGCGAGCCCTCACCTGCTAGCCCAGAGCCTTCGGCGCATCGAATTAAACCGAAAGTTTCCCGGAACCACTGGCTACCCGAAGGTGCAGGACACACCGATCGAAGATATACACCGGAGAATACAAGAAGGATGAACTAATTGCCAAACCCGATGTAAAACTGAGGACCTGTACTGCACTGTAAATAAATAAAGACAAACGGCACTTTCTATCCAATCCCTCCTTCTCCTCCTCCTCCTGCGAATGGCGCTCAGGGCCTCGGCCGTGTTTGATCCCCGGAACCCATTCATCACCCGCTCCCAGCCATAGCTGGCAGTGGATATCTCCCGGGATTAGTTACGGGAGTGCTAATACGGAATCCCTTTACCTTCCCATTACTTCCATTCCATAACTCCCAATACCTTCATCCTTATTTTCTCCCTAACCCTAAAAAATTGAAACTGCGTTCTCTATGCACGCTATTGAAGTACGCTTTCTGAGCATTATGGACAGAAGATTAAATTAATTAACTTATTGCGGTTTACCAATACTGACTGTTATAGAAACATAAACATTTCAAAAGAAGATTGCTATTGTTTAAATACTTTTCATATTTTAGAAACTCACCTTTGAAATATGATGTATAAACTTTGTATTGCTGCATTCGTTTTCAAGTTGTAAAGACCCATTGACTCTTATGGAGAATCCGCCCAGTGTTGTAAAGCCTGTCCTCTCAAGGGGAATACCTCGCCTCGTTTCACGACCAGAGTAATTATCATCATCATTGTTTATTATCATTATTGGCCTCAGATGTTGCATTTTGTAACAAAGTAAATGCTAAATAACCTTTCATTTATTACCATAATATTTAAATAAAAATGTAACTACAAACGCAGTGTTCATTCATGTCTCCATTCATGAATATTAGTATCTATCGGAAGTTTACTATTTATTTAACCTAAACTTTACGAGGGGTGATCAGAAACTAAGGTTACAAAGCCTGCAGTGAAACGTGTACATTTTATTTCATACACGCAATACAGCCAACTGAAGTACACACTTTAGGTTATTTTTCGACATAGTCTCCATACCGGTTTAGGCACTTGTCGCCCCGTAGAACGAGTTTGAATATTTCCCTCCTGGTAAAACTCCTGCCCTTGCGTGTTCAGCCACGTTGTCGGGAGGTGTTTTACCTCCTCGTCTGAAGCGAATCATCTACCTCCTAGATGCTCCTTCAAGTGAGGAAAAAGGTGAAAGTCGCTTGGAGTGAGGTCCGGGCTGTAGGGAGGGTGATCGGTGATGTCCCAGCGAAACTGCTTCAACAGCGTGGTGGTCTTCTGAGCTGTATGAGGTCGCACGTTGTCCTGAAGGAAGATGACGCCTTCGGTGAGAAGTCCTGGCCGTTTCCTCCTGATTGCTTCGCGTAATCGTGTCAAGGTCTCGCAGTATCTGTCAGCAGTTACTGTCTGCCCTCTTTCCAAAAACTCCACGAGTATGATACCCGCGCTGCCCCAAAACACCGTGGTCATCACCTTCCCCGCAGGTGGCGTTACATTAAACTTCTTTGTCTTTGGAGAGGAGGAGTATTTCCATTCCATTGACCACCGTTTACTGCTGGGGGTGTTGTAGTGGATCCATGTTTCGTCGTCCGTGACACTGGTGAAGAAAACCGTTCCCCTCCGTGGAGAACCGTTGCAAAAGTTGCAGACTTGCCCCCATGCTCTTCGTGTGTTGGTTGGACAGATTTCGTGGAACCCATCGGGAACAATTTTCTAGCACGACAGAATATCATGAGCAATGTGACGAACCTTTCCGAACACACTCCCAACTCTACCGTCATATGTTGTAACGTGATCCTCCTGTTGTCCTGGATCAGCTCCTCCACACGAGCTGTGTTCATATCTGTTGACACCGTACTGGGTCGGCCACTGCTATCCTCGTCGGTGACGTTTTCTCTACTGGTCGCAAACTTTCGACACCATTCTGCGACATGCTGACGACACATTTCAGCTTCTCCGTAAACCTCCACCAAATGTCGGTGAATTTCAGCCACAGTTACATGTTTCGCCCACAGAAATCGAATAACGGAGCGGATTACTTTGCGAGACCAGTTTTCCAAACGAGCCGCCATTTGTGTTTACCTACAACTAGCGCTGTAGGTGGCATGTAGCTTACTCTGCACAGGTGCCAACTGCATGTATCTGAATTGTCGCTCACTACTAATTTTTCTACAACGGACGAAAGTCCAGGAATATCGGCCTTGTAACATAGTTTCTGATCACCCCTCATATACATAATAATCATGTTACTTTAATTGGACTGGGTTTAATGGCTGAGGCTGTCATAATAGTTTTTGTCACTGCAGAAACTAACCTAACCTAACCTAACCTGACCTAACCTAACCTAACCTAACCTAACCTAACCTAACCTAACCTAATGATTAAAGGATCGGTGTCATTCTACAGCTGATCTGATTTCCACACATCGCTTTTCACCCCTCAACGTGTTTACAGTAGTTTTACCGCTGATCCTGGATAATTTATTCACAAGCAATGTCTGTCAAAGATCATTTCCTTTGGCATTAAATTGTGTTTAGGCGCTCAACGTTCCCCTTTACCTGTTTTCTTATACTTTCTGTAGGAATTTTGTTGATACTGTTAGGAAGATAGCTTACAAACTATTAATACATATTCTGCTGCACTTAATTCATCTCGCACATCATTTACGGTGCTCAGGAACTCTCTTTTAAGAAATCGTCTGAATAAAAAAAACATTTTTTGATGCCAACTAATGTTTCATATCTTCCTTAAGGGTGTTGGAAATTTCGATTTTTTTTTTTTTACCGTGATAGGATGCATTTTCTTGGTTCAATGTTGGGTAATTGCTAGTCCCTGAACTAGTGTTAACGTCTAGCACTGTCACGATAATCAACAGAATATTTTTTTCGCTAAGAAAACTTGCTTCGATCCCTGTACAAACTGCTTCGCACCTCCAAATTGCAAAAATAAAAATCGTGAGTGATGTACAAGCAATAGGGGCCTTAAGACTGGTATATAATCCGGCCAAATGAGCATTTTTTGCACTCTGTGAACAACATTTACCCAACTTTTGTCGACGTGCCCAATGCTCCTTATTTCTTTGGTCAATAGTTTTCATTTTTGGTAAATGTGAATGTCACAGAAGTATATTTCTTTCAAACATTTGCGTTTTTTTTCCTCGCTTTCCATCGGTCCTGGTGGTGTAGTGGTTACCATACTAGCCTCCTAAACCCAAGAACGCGAGTTCAAACCCGGCCAGGATCGATGGATTTTTTCGGGCGTAAAAATCCTAAGTATGGCTTCCTTCGGAAGGGAAGTAAAGCCGTGGGTCCCGTGTCGTACATTTACGGCATAATAAAGAACCTCAAGTTTGAAAGAAGAGGCTTCTGGGCAAAGTTTGTCGGCCGTTTCTCGCCCTGAATTGAATGGGATGCTGATAACCTGAGATGTTAAAGAGCGTCCTTAAATAAACCAAATAAAAAAATCTACTGCACAAATAAACTTTGTTTCACAATTTACTTTTTATAAGAAATATCTTTATTGTATTGATTAATTCAAACCATCAGCTTTGCCTTTGAAACCTAACAAATAATTAATATTTTTTTCTTCGCAATTATTTAGCGATTCGGAACAAAAAAGTGTTAAACGTTTGGTTTAAAAAAGATTTAGAAATTGTATCAATTGAAACAGTCCTTAAGGACTACCCCCATTAAAATATAATATAATATGTATGTTGCAAACCTAATCATTATATTTTGTGCATTGTAATTAGTAATATAAATATTGTGTATAAATATGTGTATCATAGGTTTAACTTCAATATATGAGTTGTATGTCTCTGGTGTAGCTGTTTACGGGATTACTGCGCGTAACATTAGAGATGTAAATCGTCCTGAAGCCAATGAGAAAACAGCTACACCAAAAAATTATATTAGAAAAGAAGTTAAGTGAAATATATTTAATTAAGTTAATGTATGTAAATTAAGTTGATAAGTATATATTTAATTTGACGATTTTAACTGGATTGAGGTATAGTTACCTAGAATTACATGTTTTTAGCTAGGTGAAATGTATTTAATTAAATTAATACGTGTAAAATTAAGTTGGCGTGTATTTAATTTGTTCGACGTATTTAACTAGGTTAATGTGTATCTAACTAGGTTGACATGTTTTAATTAGGTAAAATGTATTTAATTAACTGGAATGAAAACAAGTGTAAAATTAATTCTATATATATTTGAATTAGATTAATTAATTTAATTCTAGGCTGGCATGTAATGACTTAAATAGTTTCTTTTTAAATATTTTGCTGTAAATAATTATTTTATTTTCATTATTCTTCACTATCACCAGGTGTAAGTCCCTCGCAGTTAATAAATACATACACATTTATACATTACATTCATACTCCTACTAGTAAGAGCGAACAAATAATAGTGGGAAAAGAACATAAAATTGGTACAGAAAGGCCGGTAATTTTATCCAGCGCCGACCCTGTAATCTTAGATATGGAGTTCAACATTCTCTCTATAAGAAATAATAACCACACACACTTAGAAAGATTGACAAAATAACTCGATCTGAAAACGCAACATTTATGAATTCCATTGTTCACTTTGTAGGATTAAAATTTTTTACGGTCTCATCATGTCCTTCAACAGAATGAACCCCATCATTAACCACCAAGAAACAAAAAATGCTTGCATTTCTAAAGATTATTACAGTTATATTCTGTATTCCAGCCCTAACTGAAGTAATAATTTTGATACTGTAGAGACACCTTTATAAATAAAATAAAATATTATAAAATAATGCTATAAATCGGTCCCAACTTAATTTTACTTGTCAATATAAGAACTGTAGGGGCACATTTATTAAACTATGCTGTTGTCTGCGATGGTGATTAATGGTAGACGCTTCAGAAATTAATAATATATTATACAACATTTGGTGTTTTTTTAAAAATAACTATTTCACTCATGTGACGTCATCTTAAAATAAACCAATGAAAAGAAACAAAATTTTGAATTTTGACCAGTCACGGTCGAATTACGGAGTAAAATTATATGTATATATATAAAAAAATCAAATCCTTTTTATTATCATGCGACGTGCATTTGATGGTCAGTGTAGCCAACTCTATAACTCCTCTAATAATTCCTCACTGACCACTTTTGCTAGAGGTGGTGGGGAGCTATTGCTAGCAACAAAAGCATTTTTTTTTATTTATTTATGGACGCTCTTTAACATCTCACGTCATCAGCGTCCCATTCAACTCAGTGCATGAAAAGGCCAATAATGTAATGCCGTAAATGTACGACACGGGACCCACGGCTTTACTTCCCTTCCGAAGGAAGCCATACTTAGGATTTTTACGACCGAAAAAATCCATCGGTCCTGGCCGGGTTCGAACCCTCGATCTTGGGTATAGGAGGCAAGTATGGTAACCACTACACCACCAGGACCGACAACAAAAGCATGGACAATCGACAATCATAACGCAAAATGGAGGGTTCCTCAAAGCGTTTTGGTGATGCGTCAAATGTGCAAATTGATCTTATCATTAGGAATTCCAAACCACAGAATACAAAAAATAATAGACACTGTATGTTACCTTTTTCTCTTTTTTTTTCCTCAGTTGGTATTATAAAATCGAACGGTAGCGATTGTAATATTCGACTTTTGTTTATTTCAGTCTCACTGTCTCTGAATAGAACAGAGCATAAGTATAAACTTTTACACAAGTGCTAATATTCTGTGCTCGAATTTTAAAAATATTTTATTTTTATTTTTATTCTGTTCGTGAAATAGTCCTAAACAAGTATTTTGCTCTTCTCTATTGTCACTACTGACAATCAGCATTCTTCTGTCGCAAGATTGATTGAAAAAGTTAAGTTCAAATTATTACAATTTTGTAAAAGTTTAGATGAATTATATTTAAATTCTTATTTTAATCGTGAAGGAGTCCTAATAATTATCACTACATTTGTGAATTTATCGCTAACTTCAGACCCTCTCGTAATATAACTTGTGATAACTTACATAAACGTTAAGATGTATATATATATATATATATATATATATATATATATATATATTTTATTCATCAAAGATATGAGAAATCATGGTCAAGTCAAACTTAAGTAGGTCAAGGTAAACTGTTTCAATCAGCTATGATAATGAAAAGGTATAATTAAAAATGTAGTTGTTCAGTGCTAGAAAATGCTGTAACCACTGTATACACTAACATAAAACTGTATACAAAGATCTTGAAAACGACGCTAACAATTTTCTGAATGAATATCTTGATATTATCAAATAAATAGGTTCAAAGGAAAGGTAAAAAGATCAACTTTCTTATAGCAAGCAACAAGAACGTGTATGACACACATTCTGCGTTCCAGAAAACAAATGCATCAATACAATGGCAAAATCTGAACGACTCCTGCGAAAAAATGACATGAATAGAAAAAAAAAATTAATCTTAGCTTCGCCCTGTGCTGAGACACTTCATCATTTCCCTCGCTCTCTTCTACTACAATAGCGAGCTAGCCAATGAGTTCCATAGCTTGACAAATTATGTTTTGAATCTGCCTTTGCTGGTTTTCTTACACCACTGCCACCTATCGGTATGGAGAGAACTAGCAGTACTGACGTTCTTAGCTAACAGAGTCAAGAATTGTAAATCTCTTTAAGGTTTTTGTATCTTTGTTAATAATAACACTACTAACAAACAAATAAACCATAAGCAATCATTGTACTAAATACACCCTTGTGTAAATTAACATAAACAAAGCTTTTATTATAGTCGTGAGTATTTGTTATTTTTTTACATTGTTTTCCTATGAATTTTTTAATTTTGAAAAGAAAGTTTGTTTCAATTTGAATATAAAATTAACTTAAATCGTTTAAATAAAAATTATAAATATTTTAATTATTTCATACACTTTCAATATTAATTTTTATTGAAGAGTGTTTTTAGTATTTAATGTGCTCACTTTTGGCCTTAGTTGCCGTTTTCACTCGTTTAGGTATAGAGTCATGTATCATAGCACAATCATATTCTCTTTGGTAGTGCGAGACATTTTCCTCATCTATTTCTTAACAATCGCCCAAAGATTCTATATAGGATCGAGAATCAGTGAATTTCCAGGCCAGACTAAACAATGAAAAATCACCTTTTCAATGTTCAGCTCCTTTGCGTTCCTGTGTGTGTGTGTGTGTGTGTGTGTGTGTGTGTGTGTGTGTGTGTGTGTGTGTGTGTGTGTGTGTGTGTGTGTCCGTTTTCTCTCTAGAATAATTCGAAGGACTGTTGCTTTAGAAAGACCTAACCTTGCTGCTATTTCTGTAACTTTGAGCCGCCGGTCTTCCATAATTTCTCCTTCCATAAGAGTGATGTTTTCAGTAGTGAGCACCTCCAAGGGCCGACCTGCACGCTCTTCGTCTTCAATGCTTTCTCGACCCATTAGAAAAAGTTGGGCCAATTCTTTTACGTTAGAGTATAAGGGGGTGCTTCCCCATATACACCGCTGTTTAATTTCATTTGGAGTAAGTCCTTCTTTTGCGAAGAACTTATTAACAGCTTGATACTGCATTTTGAACATGTCACAATCTTGTACACATAACCTTCTTTATGCCACTATATCTGAACAACTGAACACAGCAGAATGGAAGTTACAGCTGCAATTATTTACTTAACAGATAAGGTATGTCACCAGATAAGGCTTTTGTGAAATAGATAATCCTTATCGGCGAGGCCGGAAACTTATGGATCTACCCTCATATCTCTACCAAAGATTCTCTAAAAGCTGGCGCGTTTAAAAGTGATTATAAATTTGGAACATAAAAATATTGATTTCTTACTTTTTATGCGAGTATTCCGTTTGGTACTTTACTTATTTTTCTCCAGTAAAGAATACTTGTTTGTATCACCCTGTGGGCTCCTTTTGCCAAAATGCAGCCGCGATAATATGCTAATCACAAGTTGGAAATCTGGAACCTTTCGCTTCAGTATGCAGATGATTGAGTCTCACTAAAACATTCTGCAGTCATATCGCTAACAAGTCACATAAAACAGTAGCTATATGCTACGTATTGTTGCATCCTACGGACTTTCGCTCTAAGTCGTAATGTGATCAACTGCTCCACTGGGTTCATCCCGATCGAAGGACTTAGTCGTGTTGTAAAATATCACTTAAGATTAAAACAATATAAAGAAAATAATAATTATTTGTAATTTAAAGTAAATATTACAGTTCAAAATGATCTTGGCCGTTTTATTTTAGGTGTTTTTAATGAGCATTTATTTGTGTAATCAGTATGCCTACTTAAGTAAGATATTTGCAAATTAAACTTAGTCAAACAGTGAAAAGTTTCATATAACATGTAAAAAATCTATGAGAAAGTACATTTTTAGCAATTTCTTAATTCATGCAATATAATTCGATTGACGAGCTAACCCATGACATATATTATTCACAATCACAGCGCTGATTTTTACACTTTCACGCTTACTTGTAATGACTTGGATAAAGTGATTGAACTTTATTTAAGGCAGGAAACTTCTAAGCCTAAGTTACGGTATCTCGCCTGCATTTGCCATTTATGAGAACCGTGGAAAACCTAGAAAAAGTCTCGGTCTTGAATGAACCCCAGATCTCCCAATCAGTTCTACTAAAATTAACGCATAAAAGAAAAGATTTATTTTGGAATGGGAGGGCTTAAGACAGTAAATCCATTTACATTGGTTCCAAATGTGTGTTCTTGGTGTTATTTCCTATATTTTTGTTGTTTTATTCCTTTTCTTGCTCATATTATTCACTATTTTACACACTTTTTAAGAAAACACTCATTTGACCCTTCATATGGTAACTTCATGTCAGTGAAATGCAGCAGTGGTCATTTATTTTCTGAAAAAAGTGGATTATCTCAGTAAATATTAGCGTTATTTTAAACATTTAACACTTAATAATGTAATGTAAGACTTGTATGGATTAATGTAATAGATTTACTTTTACACTGTATATGACGAGGCCCAGTTTCTACCAAAATCGCCATATTTGCCTCTGAAGGAATTGTTCGTAACACGTTTTTACGATTGTCGTGAATTTTCTTCTATGAGACTTATATAAGTAGTTCCATAAACATGTGATAGAAATTGCCAGGGCATTTTAAACGGTATTAACTATTAAAATAAAGAAAAAATAAAATTATAAGTAACCTATCAATATAAACCTAAAAATTACTAAAAAAAATAATAATTAGCACGGTTATCTACCAACAGAACATGTTCATATTTAACATGTTTCGACTGAATGAATCTGCACACATATAAATATGGCAGCATCTAGTGGTTGTTCAGAACATTGAGAGGTGCAGATATCCCACAATAGACTACTTATATAAATGGTACATCAAACATAAAACCAATTTACCATGAAATTGTTATAATTATTGATTTAATTCAAAACAAAACACATAAAACCTACCTAGTTTGAACAACTACCTACATAAATGTCATTTTAAAAAAATAACACATTAATTTAGATGTCAAACAAAAGGTTTACAACCAATGGTAAGGTTTTAACTTCTCAGTTTTAGTCATCTCCACTCTGAAACTTCAAATGACATCCTTATTTTTAAGCATAACTGTTGAAGTTAGATGCAATTTACTTTTTAATCGTTGCCTGACAACCTGGATATTATTATTATTATTATTATTATTATTACTTTGGACAGAACACTATTATAAAAATTAACAAACATTTAATTTAATAGATTATTTCAAATTAGTATATATGCTACAAGGAAAACAAATAATAAGGCGAATTAGTCATAACTTCAGAAACAAGGTGTTTTCCTGTAATATTAATAATTGTACTTTTACCCAAAATAAATTGTTGTTTCATTCCACAACTGTCTAAACTCATATTGCTATCAAATAATGGTCCTAAATTTAAAAACCAAACTTGAATAAATTGTAGATTTCATCTCCAGCGAACCTTAGTTTAAAATTTCATACATTGCTCCTACCTTTTGTTACATAAATTAAAAAAAAAAATTACTGTTGACCACAATTTTTGTTTTCTTTCATTATTTTGAAACCTGAAATGTGTTGTTGTTGTTTTTGTATTTGGACAAAATAAAAAATTAGTCAGTTTTAGGATGAGAAACTAATTTGTTATAGGCATATTATACAAATTATATTACTGCGAAAAAGTATATTTCGGAACTCCGTACTAAGCCGCTATCCCAGTAGTGAAGAGCCTGGCTACAAATAGTTCACGGTTTTCAAACACTAATTAGGGCAATCTGTAATAGGGGAAAATAACACCTGGGCTTCAAAGTTAAGAGGGGGTCTAGAAAAAAAAAATGGTAACTTTAGGAATGCAGAGCAGGGAAACAGAAGGGGGGTTTGGTGGATAATGAAGAAACGCTTGAGGGAGATTAAAAGGTAGGTGACTCTTTCGGAGTATGAAGAAAAGTTTCACTGCAGATACAATCGGAGCTGCAAATCAGATAGGGGATGACATATTATATTCAAACAGGGCCCAAACTCTGCAATCAGGTTAGGCGCGTGGCGGATATCTTAAGTAACATACAGAGAGGGTACGAAAAACTGTCCTATAAGTGCGGAGAAACAATTTTAAGGAACATATTCTGGCGTACTACAAAGGGACAGAAGAATGGTAAAGATATATCTACCGGCTCCGTTTGTTAACGGGGGGAGAGGGTAGAGGGCAGTGGCAATGCTCAATGCTGGGAGATAGAAAGGAGGAGGAGGGAGTAAGTAAATTTTTAAACAAAGTGAGACTACTCAGATCGGATGAGGCAGATAACCGGGAAGGGGGAACACGAATCATTTGGGGGGGGGGGA
Source organism: Metallyticus violacea (assembly GCA_030762175.1). Taxonomy (NCBI): domain Eukaryota; kingdom Metazoa; phylum Arthropoda; class Insecta; order Mantodea; family Metallyticidae; genus Metallyticus; species Metallyticus violacea. Next base: position 117,633,412 of record CM060845.1, on the reverse strand, counting down.
GAATATTTGTACATATTTGTGAGGGAATGTAAGTTATTTACTTTTGTACTGTTTTCTATTGTTTATTTTATTTATATATTTAAAATATATCTATTATTTTATATTTTCTTTTTCCTTTTATTTATTTCATTATTATAAATTGTCTTTTAAAAGTTAAACATTGGTTTGTACAATTTCAATGTATTTCCTAATGTAATGAGGAACGCACTTACGGCCCCATGAGCCGTGCGACATCGAGAATTAGATTTGTAACAAATATATTTTTGTAAATAAATGCACTAACACTTCTACTACTACTACTACTACTACTACTACTACTACTACTACTACTACTACTACTACTACTACTACTACTACTATTACTGTTACTACTACTACTACTACTGTTACTATTACTACTACTATTATTACTACTACTACTACTACTACTACTACTACTACTACTACTACTACTACTACTACTACTACTACTACTACTACGTTCTCTAATTAATGTAAGGTATAACCATTTTGAAACAATTTTTGCCGAAACACAACCATTATGTTAAATGCCCAATAGTATTGTATCAAGTTGTCCAAACTCAGAAAAGAATAAGAACAGTTCAGGTCTTCTTGCAACAATAAAAAACAAAAGAAATGATAACAGTTGTGTCCATTTTAACATCAAATTATAGATGTGGCATTTGAAATTATAAAGTAAAGGGGAATGCGGGTAAGAAGGTGAAATCTAAAATATAATTTACATTGGTTTTAAATTTCTCCTCAATAAATGCATCTATTCAATTTAAACGGGTAGTAATTTAGACTGAGAAGTTTTGAAATGAAAGCCATGTATATTAGAGACTTATTTTATTTATTTTTTGACATAAATATTGTTGAGCAATGTTATTGCTGTAATTAAACTTTTGTGCTGGAAAGAAATGTTGTTAAAACTAATTGAATCCCAAAGCACAGACGTTGGTAACTATATTCAGTTACAACGCTCTATAGAGAGACAAAACTTGGAAGTTAAATGGGAGCTTTATCCCGGGAATTGAGTCTAAGTCCTGTTAGTGATAAACGGATACGCTATCAGTACAACAGAAGCCTGGGGCTTAACGTGCAGATCCCCATTTTCTCATTAAAAAGGGAACTAGATTGCTATTTTCCAGCCTCGCTTTTGGGAGGGGGGTTATGAAAACCATCTCATCATTGATGGAAAAATAACTGATAACAGGATGAATTTTCTCTCGTGTATTGCAGTACTTTTATTGGAAAAGAGTGTTAAATAGGTGTCATAATAAAATCATCTGAATGGAAACAGCGCTGTTTAGTGCGACGGATCACAACGAGAAAGTGCTAACAAATTTATGAATACTTGCGTCAAACCGTGTGCGCAATCATTGACTGTATTTATTGGTCAGAGGAAGAAGAGTTTGCAATATCGGTGTCATTTTTTTTCTACTATTGCTTCCGTTACCAACTATTGACATAGTAAATCTGCGCTTAAGCCTTTGCAAAACGATTCCGAATTTAAGGAAGCTACATACGAGGGTAGGTTGATAGGTTTCCGGCCTAACCATTTTCTAGGTATGATAAAGACAAAAACTATATTTCATTTTTCAATATAGTTATCTTTTATCCAATACATTTCTCACATCTTTGCAGCAAAATGGACATAAACAGCATCCATCACTTTTCCGTCACACTTTACTTTCCCTCCTCAAGGTCCTTTTTGAGTTTTGAGAAGAGGAAATAGTCACTGGGAGCTAAATTTGGGCTGTAGGGTGGATGGTTGATCTCCTTGAAGCCAAATTTCTTCACAGCTTACTTTACCACAAGAGCTGCATGCACAGGCGCGTTGTCATGAAGAAGACCTTTCTATTTGAAGTCTGTGCAGCAGGCCAGCATAGTGTTCTCCATTTACTGCGGTGTTCCTCTCCTTGAAGTCAATGAAGAGTATTCCTTCATAGTCTCAAAAAATTGTGGCAGTTTCATCTGCTGTAGCAATGGTTTGCTGAGCTTCTCTCTCGTTGCCGTGGCAGCGCTCCAAAATGCCTGACAACAGACGACTCGTTGCTGCTTTTGGATTGAGGAAAGAAGTATAGGCACCCATTTTGCTCTAACCTTATTCATGTTTAAATGTTTATGGATAATTCGAAAGGCTGTTGTTTTAGAAAAGCCCAACCTTGCTGCTATTTCTGTAACTTTGAGCTGCCGGTCTTTCATAATTTCTCCTTCCACTAGGCGATGTTTTCAGGAGTGAGCACCCCAAGGACCGACCTGCACGCTCTTCGTCTTCAATGCTTTCTCGACCCATTCGAAAAAGTTTTGCTCATTGTTTTACGGTAGAATATGAGGGGGATGCTTCCCCATATACACCGTCCAGTCGCTGTTTAATTTCATTTGGAGTAAGTTCTTCTTCTGTAAAGAACTTAATAACAGCTCGAAACTCCATTTTGAACATGTCCCGATTTTCTACACATAGCCTTCTTTATGCAACTGTATGTGAACAACTGAATACGGCGGGGCGGAAGTTACAGCTGCAATTATTTACTTAACAGATAAGGCATGACACCAGATAACGGTTTTGTGAAGGCGATAATCCTTATCGGCGAGACCGGAAACTTATGGACCTGCCCTCCGATGACAATACTCAGCCTTTTTGATACAGAAGATTTGTATAAGAAAATAACGTAAACGATTCAAGGATTCGCATATCAGGAACTTTTAATCGTTTGGGATGCTGTTTCAAACAAATTTAAATTACACTGCATTTTAAATAGCATATGGTTTGTTCGTTGCAGACGCTTACTATTTTGGCATAATAATGGTAGTTTTCAATTTTCTTTCACTTCATTATGAACAAATGATGCAGTTATTGATTGTAGACTTGATTTTTGTTTTGCAATTAAGAAGTTTATCGAGCTTTAAAGTCACCTTTTTAACTAACTTTTCTTTCCTTTGTCTCGTCTGAATACCAGGTCTCTTTGTCCCTGTGCCACCTTTTCATTATACACGAATCAATAATCAATGTGGAAGCTATTTACTTAGAACGAAATACATAAATGCTTTTTTATAAATGGGAATTTATGCATCATCGTGCTGATATAATTTCTGTTCGGAGTGTATTTAATGCAATCGTTGATTCACGAAGACTTCCATGCGGAAATATACCGAACAAATGGGAGGTTCATCGGAGAGCAGGGCGCTGTTACTCGGTCACAACGAGCACTAGGCAAAACGTTGCATATCAGTCTCAACAGTCGTGTTCTCGCACTATGTTGCATGTTGCTACTCACAAACTTCGAGACAGGTAAGAAATATTGTGACAGTAAATGCTTTCTTTGAAAACTTTTCACCGGTAAATGAATGTGACCAGGTTAGAAACAAGAAAGTAATCTATACCTTCCTGCTATGAACCAGCCTTTTCTTTCACCGCCCTTTTTGATTCCTGTAGAGCTATTAATTACAGTATTTTTTTAAAATTGAGCTTTTAATATCAGTTATCAATAACTTATGATCCTGGAGACCACGAATGAAATTGCTGGCATTCCCTGTTGGTTAGTATTTGCTTGTATATATTTAATTTAGTAACTCTAATAGAACCTGCATCTGTCGAAATTGCAAGCAATCAATGTCTCCGTGGGAAAGTACACAGAGAGTTGCTAAAAGGGATGTATTGATAGCATTTTAGCTGTGAGAAACGAAGCACTCGCGAAGAACCCGTACAAAAATACGATGTAAGTTCGTATATCCTTCATTTACATAAAACATCACACACAACATTCATAATTATTGGTAATATTTATAAAATTGAGTAGTACAATGAGCAATTCAAGTTATTACATGTACCTGCTTTCAAAAGAACGTTCATCCGTGAGGGCACTATTCACGTGGTGACTGCAAGTATTCTGTCTGCTCGGCTGAGTCGGACATGCATAACCCCTCAATTTTATGCATGAATGCAAAATGCAAAATTCAGTTATATTAATCACATACGAGGATAAATCTATGTTTCCGGCCTCGCCGATGAAGATTATCGCCTTCACAAAAGCCTTATTTGGTGTCATACATTATCTGTTAAGTAAATAATTGCAGCTGTAGCTTCCGCTCCGCTGTGTTCAGTTGTTCAGATATAGTTACACAAAAAAAAAAAACTATGTGTAGAAGATTGTGAAATGTTCAAAATGGAGTTTCGAGCTGTTATTTAGTTCTTCATAAAAGAAGAACTTACTCCAAATTAAATTAAACAGCGATTGGAGGTTGTATATGGGAAGGCATCCCCCTCATATTCTACCGTAAAAGAATGGGTCAAATTTTTTCGAATGATATTGAAAGCATTGAAGACGAAGAGCGTGCAGGTTGGTCCTTGGTGCTCACTTCTGAAAACATCGCTCTTGTGGAAGGAGAAATTATGGAAGACCGGCGTCTCAAAGTTACAGAAATAGCAGCAAAGTTGGGTCTTTCTAAAACAACAGTCCCTCGAATTATTCATGGACATTTAAACACGAATAAGGTTAGTGCAGGACAAGTTAGGACTTCCTTCCTCTCTCCTTCTAAAAGCAGCAACGAGTCGTCTGTTGTGAAGCATTTTTGTGGTTCTGCCGTGGCAACGAGAGAGTTCTGCAAACCATTGTTATAGAGAGAACTGTGGTCCTCTACTATGATCCCTTGTCCAAAAGAGAATCAATGGAGTGCCGCAAACCTGGCGAAGCACCGCCTCTAAAGACCAAGGTCACTCAGTCAACTAAGAAGATCATGGCCATAATCTTTTGGGACTGTCCTTGAAGGAATACTCTTCATTGACTTCAAGGAGAGGAACACCACAGTAAATGGGGAGCACTATGCTGGCCTACTGCAAAGATTTCGTGCTTCCATCAAAGAGAAAAGGCGAGGAAAGCTAATGGTTGGTATGCGCCCCTTTTCACGACAACGCGCCTGTGCACAGAGCTCTTGTTGCAAAGGAAGCTGTGAAGAAATGTGACTTCAAGGAGATCGACCATTCACCCTACAGCCCAGATCTAGCTCCCAGTGACTATTTCCTCTTCTCAAAACTCAAGAACGACCTTCTAGGAAGGAAGTTTAAATGTGACGAAGAAGGGATGGAAGCTGTTTATCCCCATTTTGCAGACAAGACTTCTGACTCTTTGGGGGGGGGGTTGAAATATTAATTTAAAGACGTGAGAAATGTATTGCAATAAAGGATAACTATATTAACAGTGAAATATAGATTTTGTCTTTATCATACCTAAAAATGTTTAGGCCGGAAACTTATTGATCTACCCTCGTACCTTTGTCATAGAAGATGTTGGAAATTATATGCTCAGTCAACAGTATGTCACACATTTAAAAAAATAGTTTACATTCACATGCACGATCTGTTTTTGAAATAACTGTGATATGTCCACGTACATTGTCTTTCAGTTCTTGCACTGTATGCAGAAATTCTGATAAACTGTATTTTTAAAAGCCTTCTCCCCATAGAAAGTACATGGAGATCGTGATGATTGTATTTCCCTTCTACGGATAATAACCCTATTTTCAAACTTAGCCTGAACTAAAATTAGGATAGATCAGCTGTATGTGCTGAATTGAAATAGGTAAAATGTACTTCAATGTCTGATAATGGTTTGATTATCTTGTCTCTGCACATTTAAAGTATTTTCATAAAATATAGGTCCTATAATTTGTAAGTATTACTGTGCTCCATATACCAAGTTTTTGGTCATGCAATGGCATTTCGTGTCACTAAATGGCCATTCAAATGGAAAGACGCTTTGTTTATGAAAAACATTAAATGTGGGGTCATTACAGTCATTCCTAACATTATCCAAAACGCAGTTGCGGAAGTTTACGCTACTTATATTATCGCTAGGCTGCACTTTCTAAACTACAACCTTATTCTGTTTTATTTTTAAAAGTTTGGAGGCATTCTAAGCCGAGGTTTGCGAAATTCCTGTTTGGAATTCATTCCAGCATTTCTCTAATGTCAAGTTTCTACAAGTACACCGTTTACTTTCGGTTTCTCTTATTGATAACAGATTCTTTTTCTCTAAATACCGAGGGTGCCAAAATGTATACACAATTTCACAGTAGATATCTATTTTATATATTTCAAAGTTGAACCGAAAAACAACAGTAATGTGTAGTATGATGTTCTGTAAACAGATGTGACTCACATACATTATGATAGCGTTGCTACGTGACAGATAAATTAACAATGAACAAATGAAGCCAAGATTATCGTATGAAGTTCTGTAAACATATGTCTCACATTACGTTATGCTAGCGATGCTACAACAAAATGGAATCAAGATTATCGTTTGAACAGCGGAAAGCAATTTTAAATGGTATTGGAAAACCGAGAATGTTGCTGAAGTTCAAAGGTAATGGAGACGTGTACAGAACAGAATCGTCAACTCGAGTAACAATTGCACGCATTCGAGACAAACTTGAGACTCATGGTACCATATGCGATGTTCATAATGGCAGATCTGGGAGACCTCGCATAGCAACAAACCCGCGTCCTCGGCTGTGGTTTTGGAATGTTTTGAGCACTCACGTACAGCATTCACGAAGAGGTCCGATTGAGTTTCATCGTGTTCTCCGGATCTAACTCCGTTGTACTTCTACCTGTGGGGAACTCTTAAGGATGTTGTATACCGTAGAAAACCAGCTACACTGACAACACTTCGGGAAGAAATTAAAAAGGCATGTGCTGCAATCGCTGAGGACACTTTCGCAAACGTTGCTCAATCAGTGGTTCAACGTACTCAGAAGTATATCGACACCGATGATGGGCATTTTGAGCAACTGTTGTAACTGTAAAAGTCTAAGATGATTAGTGATCATTTTCTGTTTGTGTGAATTCAGTTTTGTTATGTTAATACAGTTTTTATTCTTTGCTGAAGTGTGTATACATTTTTTGGCACCCTCTCTATATCCACAAGACTACGAACAGTAGCTACACCTATGAGGTGTAGGAACACCGCTGAACTTTATTACAAAACTCACTTTTTATTTTTCCTTCACGACTTATTACTTTAAGAAAATTCGAATAGCACATAAACAACGGTCCGACTGCTTCAGGGGGGCAATATTGAAAGTCAGAATAAATGGTTAACCGCAAGCACTTCACTTTCGCTGCCGAAGAACCCTTATTTGAAGCCAAGGTATTAAAACCACATATTTAATTCGTATTTTTCTTGGAAATACTATAAAAACACTACTAAATTACCATTCATTTTAAGAACGTTAAATTTAAAATATGAGTTTTAGAAATCAATATAATATCAATGAAATACATAGAGAAGAATGTAACACATTAATTGAAGATAATGTTTATAACATTTGTTGGTAGCTTTCTTAGGTTTTCTGAAAGCACTGACAAAGTTAATGTCTCCTCTTAATGGTGTACTACTAACGCTGTCTCATGTTTCGTGATTCACCGTCTCCCTGTTCATCTCTCTTATTCCCTCTCTGTGAATGTTTACATTATCTATAAACAAAGTTTAACAGAGTTAGATTAAAATATTTGATTTTTTATTTTCTCAACTCTGTCTCTAGCCTTCGATCTGCTCAATAGGTCAATGAAAGAAAAAGTAGATGCTATTACATTGCGTATTTTGGATGAATTTTTTCATTGTTTTCCAATTGCTTATATCTATATCATTCTTTGTCAAAGAACGGAGTACTATAAATGTTACGTTTCTAAAAGAAACAACTATGCTAACCCAGTCCCAGCCTTTGCAGTAGAATCAAAATAAATCCTACCCATTGTACTACGTCACTACTCAATAATTCAATATACGTAACAAATCTGCACTTAATTTAACCGAGATTCAATGCTAAGCAGATGTTTATGTATAGTTACTAATAATATTTATTTTAAAAAGTCATTCTACACTTTGTAGCTCTTATAAAAGAGAGACGTTTTTGTGTAAGAGAAACAACTATAGAAACTTGGCATCGGTCTGTGTGTAGAATGGGAAAAGCCATGACTGTCTGTTTTCCTGGAAAGAGATTACAGATATCCAGTTGTTTATTCATGTTACGTTACGATGTCCGTGCGGAATGAAGTGTATCACAAATCGTTCAGGAAAACAACGTTGCCACGTCTTTGCAATCTCTTTCAGCACGTTTGGTGCTAAGAGGCATGTAGAAGTGAGAGTACATAAGTTATTTAATTTATTCTTTATATATTAATTAAGACATAAGTTATTCTTAATAATATGTAAAACAGGAATATTCACAATTTCTGCCCAATGTTAAAAGTACAAAAGTAACAGTGGTAACACTGGAGAGTTATCAGGTGTCTCATAGTGTATTACTGTTTATACAAAAGCGATAACACTATATACTCGAAAGTCGGTGGGATGGGACGAGGTTATTATGGTTTGTTCCAGACTTTAACTTTTAAACTGTTCTTTGTCTATCTACTACAAAGTGTGCAACAAAGTCGTCTGTATGCAGTTCAGTATGTGGTGATAAGTGATTATATGATTACTATAGCTCCAGGGGTGAAAATATCACTTGAAAAACATTCTGCGATTATAGCACTGAAGAAAATAGATCAGTTGATTTCTTATATTGCTAATGAACATGACTATCTATTTGAAAATGCCATACACCAATGCCCACCACCCAAATACTGGTAACTACAAATGCTTACCAAGGTCAGGATAGCCTTACTTAAATACAAAAAGTAATAATAAATTCATTAAAATTACTAATAAAGGAAGAGTTATAAAATTGCAATACAAACACAGAGGGTGCCAAAATGCTTACACATTTTAAGCAAAGAAAAAACTGTATTAACATAGAAAACTTAATTCACACAAACAGAAAACGATGAGCACTAATCGTCTTAAACTTTTTCAGTTACAACCGTTTCCTCAGCGATTGCAGTACACACCGTTTCAATTTCTTCCTGAAGTGCTGTCAGTGTAGCTGATTTTCTACGGCATACAACATCCTTAAAAATACCCCATAGGTAGAAGTCCAACGGAGTTACAACCGGAGAACGCGGTGGAAACTCAATTGGACATCTTCGTCCTATCCAGTGCCTTGAAAGATTGTCATCAACGTATGCATGTACACTTCATCCTGTTGGAAGTAAAAGTCCTCATTTCCATAGAGTGTATGAATGGCGAGTAAGACGGATATGCGTATCATGTTCAGGCCAGTTTCTGTTCCTTTAAAAAAATGGCCCAAATAGACCCATAGATGATGACCTACAGCAAACATTAATTCCAGGTGTATTAAGAACCTTTACCAGAATAACACGTGGATTGTTTGTACACCAGTAGACAGTTATGCCGATTAACATATCCTTTCAACATCAAGTCTGCATCATCGGACCAAACAACTTTCCCTACAAAGGCCTCATCCTCTTACAACATTTTCCGAAACCACTCACAGTACTGCATTCTCCGATCAGGGCCATGTTCAAGTAATGCATGCAAAAAGTAATGGAATGAAAAATTTCAACGTTGCTGTTTTAATAATACAACGTACTCTGATTGTGCTAAACCTGGTCTCGCGTGCACATTGCTTTGTAGGTTTCTGTGGTGAGTGCTTAAAACGTTCCAAAACGTGGGACTTGTTGCTGTGCAAGGTCTCCCAGATCTGTCCCTGTGAACATCGCATACGGTACCACGAGTCTCAATTTCGTTTCGAGTGCGTGCAACTGTTACTTGCGTTGGCGGTTCTGTTCTGTACACACGTCTCCATTGCCTTTGAGCTTCAACAACATTCTCGGTTTTCCAATACCATTTAAAAATTTCTTTCCGATTTTCAAATGATAATCTTGGTTCCATTTTGTTGTAGCAACGCTATCATAATGTATGTGAGTCACATTTATTTACAGAACATCATACTACACATTATTGTTGTTTTTCGGTCCAACTTTGAAATATATTTAATAGATATCTATCGTAAAAGTGTATACCTTTTTTTTTTTTTTTTTGTAGCCTCGGTATGTGTAGAAATAACAAGAGCCTGAATTTATTGCAACAGTAAAAGGAAACTTTCGGAAGCTGATCTGAAAAGGCATGTTTTTTTTTTTTTTTGAGTAGTGTTTAACGCCCATTTTTACTACTGGGGCACCACAGGGATGGACACTGGTGATACATGAAATGAAATGATATATTGGGAAAGGATTTTATTATTTTTAAGGAAGGAAACGTTCCAGGCCTAAGTTTAGGTACCTCACCGGCATTTGCCAGTTATGAAGACTGAGGAAAAACCTGGAAAAAACCCGTCAGGGAGGACGGTCCTGGCGGGATTCGAACCGCAGACCTCCCGCTCACGAGTCCATGCCTTAACGACCTCGGCCACTCGTGGCGGTGAAAAGGCATGTGACAGTACGTAAAGCATTGCTAAATTCTCACCATATCAACACTGAAATTCGGTTGATTGATCTAATTACTTTTTTAAAATTAATGCAATTATGACCTCCTTGATACCAGAGAAGACTGTTAGTCAGTGTAAAACTTTTTTTTCGAGTAGTGTTTAACGCCCGTTTTTACTGCTGAGGCACTACAGGTGGTGGACACTGATGATGCATGTTATATTGGGAAAGGCTTTTTTTTAAGGAAGGAAACGTTCCAGGCATAAGTATAAGGTACCTCCCCGGCATTTGCCATTTATGAGGACTGAGGAAAACCTGGAAAAAACCTCAGTCAGGGAGGAAGGTCCTGACGGGATTCGAACTCCAGACCTGCCGTTCACGAATCCGCGCCTTAACGACCTTGGTCACCCGTGACGTTAGTCAGTGTAAAGGAGAGAGTGTTTCCTACCATTGTCTTCTGCTAATCATTAAACACGGTGGGGGTTCATTACATTTCCATCAGAATTTGTAAAGGATTATTCACCTTCAAGGAAGGGGGTGTATAAATCTGTGCAGCTAATAGATAAAATATTGTGATATAAAATATTTACATTTAACTGAAACATGCGCCGTGTGACGTGTAATGAACATTCAGTACGTTATTTCGAGTAGCAATGAGTGGAATTAAATTTTGAATTTAAAATGGACCACAGTGCTAATTTAAACAGATCTGATTAGCGATTGTGTTTTAAATTGCGTAAACAGCTTTTCATTGATGTGATGTTGCGCTCCATTTTTCGTCCTATCCCAATATGAACACCACAAGCTCCTAACTTTAAACTGACTTCTCACACTGCATGCTTGTTTCTGTATGATACTCAAACCCGCTGTCTTGTAGATAGATTCTATACCTTATTATCATCCACTTCAAAATTCTTTACTTAAATATTTTGTCTTAATTTTGCCCGGGTTTGCAGCATGGAGATGACAATGTAGCACAGCTCGGATCCATGCGCAATCGGCAATACAGCATTTATACATTGTTACTAATCCAGATACAATGGAAAAACCGACTGCACTAAAATAATAGAAGAATTTTTCTATTAAAATTCTCACGTTTCTGCCTTTTATTATGTTGAAAATATTTGATAGACGTTTTAGTAGCAAAACAAATATTTACTGTTACAATCTAATTCTTGTTGCGAAATGTTGAACGTTTCTTCAAGTATATTTTTTTTCAGTTTATATCTGCTCCCGGGCTGATTTATTTATAACTATGTTTTTTAGAGTACATCTATAATAAAAATTGCACAATGCATAAATTTCGAACTGTACTATGGAGCCCCCATTATACTGCAATACACGATACATATATTCATGCGATAAGAATTAATACTAAGTGAAAAAAAGCACAAAGAAGTATCTCACTAACCTACAGAGCATTTTGGGCCCTTAAGTTTATATTGTTAGACCAAACACTAACTAAGAAAATCAGATTCCAGACACTCGAAACCTGTGTATACCTTATATTAGTATATGGGTGCCAGACATGATCACTATCAGAAAAACAAAAGAACAAAATTCAAATAGCCAAAGAAAAGTGCACCGCAAGGTCTCAAAATACTATAGTATTAATAAATCAATTATCTCAGATAACAGACATTGCACAAATAGCTACCAGAAGCAAATGGCAATGGGGCGGTCACGTTGCAAGAATGCAGGACAATAAGTGGACCTACAAGATCTCCATGTGGGACCCCCGGAGAGGAAAAAGGACACAAGGCAGACCCAGAAGATGATGAACAGACATCTTCAATCTTCAAGGAACATGCACGTCCAGATTGGTGAACTGTAGCAAGAGGAAGAGAAAAATGGAAATCTCTCGAGAAACAGCTAGTGCAGTCTTTTCTTTGAATAGTTTTAGTGTTTAATCCATTTTTACTACTGAGGCATCACAGGCGGTGAACACTGATGATACATGAGATGAAATTACGTATTGGGAAAGATTTTTTTAAGGAAGGAAACGTTCCAGGCCTAAGTTTAGGATACCTTCCCGGCATTTGCCATTAATAAATACTGAGGAAAACCTGGAGAAAACCTCAGTCTGAGAGGACGGTCCTAACAAATAAGTCAGTGCCTTAAACAGCACACGAACAACTAATATGGAATAACTGACCACGTTAGGAAAAAGCGAGCTTTCCCTACTTGTTAGGAGACCTTTGCCCTTAAAGGACACAATAGGCCATCTTTATCTTTATATGTCATTATACATGATGTCATTAAACATTTTAAGTCCATTTTTATGCACTTATGGGTTACCACATACAAATTTTAGCATCTTTCGGCGTGTGAATCTTGAACAGTAGGTACAGATTATTTTCACTGTTAGTTCGGCCTTTCAAGTGGAGCCGTGGAAGTCTAAAATACGTTCATACACACTGAAGGCACTGGTTGCAACAATATATTTTTCTCTGCGGTTATCTGGGCTGTAAGGTTTACACTTCTGAAACTTTGTTTTAAATATAAGTAATTTTGAAGCGCTTTGTACAGATCCATAGCACACAGAGTTTTTAAGAGATCATTTTAATCAACCATTTATATCGTAAATTTTTTCCTATGTTAAAACATCATCATATCGAACATATTCGTCTAAATTTGTACTTCCTTTTTATAAACTGTGGATTAACCCCAGGAGGTTTACTGAAAATTGTTGTGGAGTTACAATAAATGAAAAATCTTCGTCCTGCTAAATTTCTGAACCATGACTGCAAACACGCACAAGAAGGGAAATTAAATAACGTATCAAAGCAAAAAAACACGGTACTTTGTTGGCTATTGACCTGTGCGGCCGCGTTACTCCATACGTACCGATTCCAGAGTGTGTGCTGGCTATTTGGCACCTCCAACACTATGTACCCGATAGCGAGCTCAGGCAAAGTGATATTGGGTCAAAAGAAACATAGTTCTAAAACACTGCAAGCTGGTTTTAGTAAGTTACAGCAGTTCTACCACTTGGTATTATATTTCTTATTATATTTCATTCTGAAAAATATTCCTTACTATAGTTCATTCATTCCTAGCACCTAGCTCAATAATCCAGTAAAATAATAAATATTGGGTGACCACAACCAAAACCAGAGAGCAAAAAGTGAATGAGAAAAACAATTGGACCATTATATCAACTATAGAGGCAATATGGTGCACACAGTATCTGAGTTAATATCCTATTGACATTAAAGAGAGTTTAAGGTTTTAACAGCTGAACTCAAATATAAATGACTGAATAATATAATGATGAAGCACTTCTTTCCCTTTCATTCTAAATATATTTTGTGTACACTAAACTTAAACTTGGAACCTCTAAAGTATTCTATAAATATATTTTTCGTCGTTAAAGCTCGAAAGAGGTTTGTCTTTCTCATGTGCTGACACTTGTTTACACGAAAAATGTTTTAGGCTGCCTAAATGTCCAGCTTAGGAAGTCATTATTAGGGGTGTAAGTTCGGACCCGAAAGTAGAAAGTTAACTACGAGGGGCATCCAGAAAATAAGTCCCAATCGCGCCTAGAGATGGCACCACTAGTCGAATAGGAATGCGCATGCGCAGGAATAGAGAGGAAATATGTGAGAATAATGCAGTTAAGTTTCAGCCTTGTGACGGTCGTGGTTATCGCGCGGTGCTAGGAGAAAATGGCTGCTCTGATGTTGTCTCCTGCCATTGTCTGATGAGGTTCGTGCAGTCATCCGAGGTTTGCACGCTCAAAAGCAAAGTCCAGCAGAGATCCATCGCAAATTGTGTCAAGTGTATGGACACGACATTGTGGTAAGACGATGGTGCAGGCAGTTCACTGAAGGACGAACCAGTATTCACGACGACGACTGTAGTGGCCGACCGTCCCTGGTGACGGCAGAAGTGTCAAGGCTTCCGGGAGACAATTTCGTGCACAAGGGAGCGAGACATCTGGGGAATTGACAAGAGAGTTCTGAAATTGTGAAGCGCCGGTTCTGCTCAATTGCTTGCCGCACACTTTCTAACATTTCTGCCGTCACCAGGGACGGTCGGCCACTACCGTCGTCGTCGTGAATATTGGTTCGTCCTTCAGTGAATTGCCTGTCCAAAAGAGAATCAACTGAGTGGCGTAAACCTAGCGAAGCACCGCCTCTAAAGGCCAAGGTCACTCAGTCAACCAAGAAGATCATGGTCACAATCTTTTGGCACTGTGAAGGAATAGTCTTCATTGACTTCAAGGAGAGGTACACCACAGTAAATGGGGAGTACTATGCTGACCTACTGCACAGACTACGTGCTTCCATCAAAGAGAAAAAGCGAGCAAAGCTGAGTGGTGATGCGCCTTCTTCATGGCAACGCGTCTGTGTACACAGCTCTTTTTGCAAAGAAAGCTGTGAAGAAATGTGGCTTCAAAGAGATAGACCATCCGCCGTATAGCCCAGATCTAGCTCCAAAGGATTATTTCCTTTTCTCAAAATCCAAGAAGGGCCTTCGAGGAAGAAATTTAAGTATGACGAAGAAGTGATGGATGTTGTTTATGCCCATTTTGTAGACAAGATTCTATTTTTTGGGGCGGGGGTTGAAATGTTAATTGAAAGATGTGAAAAGTGTATTTCAATAAAGGATCACTATATTGAAAGGTGAAATATAGTTTTTGTGTATTTATAGTGAAATATAGTTTTTGTCTTTATCAATGGTTAGGCCGGAAACTTATGCACCTAACCTCGTACGCATCTCGCAGCCAGCATTTCTAAAACTGGTGTTGCATCTGGGCAATGTTCACTAGTCATTACTTAGGATAGAATGTTGTTGGTTTCTTTTGTTGGAATTAATTTCAGAAATGAAGTATTTTATTAGAGCATAAACGATCTTGGATACCATGCGACTGTGCAGTCCAATATATATACTTAGTTTAACCGGTATAATAAATACTACTACTATCACTATACTACAATTATTAATACTACTACCATTACTACTACTATTACTACTACTACTATTACTACTACTACTACTACTACTACTACTACTACTACTACTATTACTACTTTACTACTACTATTACTACTATTTTACTACTACTATTACTACTACTACTACTACTACTACTACTACTACTACTACTACTACTACTACTACTACTATTGCTACTACTATTACTACTACTATTACTACTATTACTACTACTACTATTACTACTACTATTACTATAACTACTACTACTATTACTACTACTATTACTACTACAACACTACTACTATTACTACTACTACTACTATTACTACTATTACTACAACTACTACTACCACTATTACTACTACTACTACTATTGCTACTACTATTACTACTAATACTACTATTACTACTACCATTATTACTACTACTACTATTGCTACTACTATTACTACTACTGCTACTACTGTTACTGCTACTACTGTTACTGCTACTACTATTACTACTACTATTACTACTACTATTACTACTACAACACTACTACTATTACTACTACTACTATTACTACAACTACTACTACTACTATTACTACTACTACTACTACTACTACTACTACTACTACTACTACTACTACTACTACTACTACTTAGGATAGATTCGCGAGTAAAAGAGTGGTAAGATTAATAAGTTAATTTGCATAGATGGTAAAATTAGGACCAACGGTATTTAAATGTCCTTTTAGATATTTAAAATTAAGAGGTTGTGGATAAACAAAATAATACCAAAATAAATTTAGGTCAGTTAGTGTAGAGTAATCTATTTAACTCACAAAAAGACACACTGATTTCTAATTGCTAAATGTAATATAATATACAGTATAAACGTTGAATTTATTTATAGGAAATAATAAAAATCAAAAATTGAAGAATATGAAAAAGTTAATATATCAATTTAATTTACCTGACATTGTGATAAACCTTTTAATAACATAACAGTTGAAACACTAAATGTAATAAAATCCTTGGAAAAATAATTTAATTGTAAAAGTTTTATTAATAACATGAATAAGCTAATGGTGTCTACATTGTCGGCAAGTTATTCTGAACAGCTAGGTCTTCTTACAATTGAATGTTTTCTCGATATGTTCATACGCTTTCGTGCTGGAAGCATTTTCTTAGTATCTCAATGAAGTTTTTTTGGTATAAAGAGATTGCATTTTCTGTTTTACGGAAGCAGTTAATGTTAATATAATTTTGTTCCACGTGTTCATTGTATTTTGCACCAAAAACTAGAACAAATACAGAACACTACTACGAACAAAGTTCATTTTTCCTTCTTTCTGGAAAGAAATGCTGCAGGCTAGACATTTTAAAGGCGATATTCATTTCAAGCATACATTCTATAAGACAAAATCTGAAATACTTTCTATCAGGGTCGTATCTGTCGTTCTATTGATTATTACTGCCATGCCAGATGACCTCGTTTGTCCGCCATGGGTCCAGTAGGGGTAGACAAATATTAGGTCAGCGTACTAATGCAATACACACCGCATGGAGTGAGAGCGTCTAAATAAACGGATGCTCGTCACATCGATCCAGATGCTCTCTGTAATCGATTACAGCACAACCAACCCACGATGCCTCCACCTTTCCACCTGTGTTTGTGTTCCTTGAGCGTATTGTGATTTCACTTTTTACTATGAAGCCCAACTTAATTGCACTGTTTCTCTTATTGTATACCCTCAAAGGTAGTATCCTTTCAGGTGTAGTTAGTTCTTACTGCAGTTTTTTCCGTCTCTCAATTATGCCTGTACTTTTCGGCTGTGGAAAGCAGCATACACTTATTGATTGACATACGGAGGTAGGTCCATAAGTTTCCGTCCTCTATCGCCTTCATAAAACCCTTATATGGTGTCATTTCTTATCTATTAAATAAATAATTGTTGTTCTAACTTCCGCCCCGCTGTCTTCAGTTGTTCAGATATAGTTATATAAAGAGGGCTATGTGTAGAAGATTGTGACATGTTCAAAATGGAGTTTCGAGCTGTTATTAAGTCCTCCACAAAAGATGGACTTACTCCAAATGAAATTAAACGGCAAGTGGACGGTATATTTGGGGAAGCATCCCCCTCATATTCTACCGTAAAAGAATGGGCCAATTTTTTCGAATGGGTCGAGAAAACATTGAAGACGAAGAGCGTGCAGGTCGGCTCTTGGAGATGCTCACTCCTGAAAACATCGATCGCTCTTGTGGAAGTAGAAATTATAAAAGACCAGCGGCTCAAAGTTATAGAGATAGCAGCAACGTTGGGCCTTTCTAAAACAAGTCCTTCGAATTATTCATGAAAATTTAAACATTAATAAGGTTAGTGCAAGATGGGTGTCTAGACTTCTTTTCTCAGTTCAAAAGCAGCAACTAGTCATCTGTTGTTAGCTATTTTTGGAGTTCTGCTGTGGCAACGAGAGAGAAGTTCTGCAAACCATTGTCACAGGAGATGAAACTATTCTCCCCTACTATGATCCTTTGTCCAAAAGAGAACCAATAGAGCGGCTTACACCTGGCGAAGCACCATATTTAAAGGCCAAGGTCACTCAGGCAACCAAGAAGACCATGACCAAAATCTTTTGGGACTGTGAAGGAATACTCTTCATTGACTTCAAGCAGAGGAGCAACACAGTAAATAGGAAGTACTGTGCTGGTCTATTGCACAGACTACGTGCTTCCATCAAAGAGAAAAGGCGCGGAAAACTGAGTGGTGGTGTGCGCCTTCTTCTCGACAATGCGCCTGTGCACATATCTCTTGTTGCAAAAAAAGATGTGAAGAAATGTGGCTTAAAGGAGAACGATCACCCACCCTACAGTCCAGATCTAGCTCCTAGTGACTATTTCCTCTTCACAGAACTCAAGAAGGACCTTCGAGGAAGGAAATTTAAGTGTGACGAAGAAGTGATAGATGCTGTTTATGCCCATTTTGTAGACAAGACTTCTGACTATTTAGGGGAGGAGGGTTGAAAAGTTAAAGCAAAGATGTGACAACCGCATTGCAATAAATGGTAACTATATTTTCACTATCAACTTATGATTTGTGCCATATGTACAATGCGTGCTGAAAAAAAATATAAAGCCCTAAAGGAACTGTGTAAGTGTGTGGTTCGTTAAAATGGAATATAATGTCATTTAATAACATTTAAGGAAATGTAAAATAGTTTTTCTCCCTTTCTATTGCAAATAATTATCAAAAGAAAATTGGGCAATTAATATAATATTGAAATTGATGTAATAGTGTAAATTGCATCATAGAACAAATTCTTTGAATAATTTACGTATAAAATGTTATCATAACATAAAACATTTAAATTGTGATTTACTTACTATTCTTCAGAACATAGCTTGCAAGCGTATGGTCCACCCAACTAAGCAGTTATATAAAATGGGGCACAAAAGAACCATGTTAAATTGAGTTGTAAATTTTTTCATACACATTTCAACTGGCAACAATTTACACAACATGCAGATCAGATGAAACAAAGACCTCTTTCAAAGAATATTCACAGTTATCTAAAACAAATTTCTTTAAAAAAATAACACTCAGCAAATACAATAAGTAAATTTAGCATAGTTCCCCAAGAGACACCGTCTTAACATTCAGAATTTTAACTAAATTACAATGATTTGCAACAGATCTTACAGATTGAACAACAATCCTGGGTGAAAGTCTCCTGGAAATTTATAGTTGAGAAGAAGATGTTACTGTAACCCCGAAACTTCTTTCCCGCAACCACTAGAGAGCGATGCTCAGAAGAGAGTCCACGTAAACCGTCACGCATAGAGCTCAAGATGCCCATTATCCAATCGGCAGAAAGAGATGACTTCGACCATGTGACGACACCAGATGAACGAAAAAGAATGAGTATTAGCGTTTAACATACACGCTTTCTTGCGAAAGTGATACAAACTACCCAGTGTTTCGTTCGGTGCTCTGATGAAAACATTCTGGAACAAGAACACTATTCTTGGTTCAGTTGGTTAATGAACAGTTCTGCAGGTTTGACTTTATTGTGGCCCAAACTTCTCATCCCCTGGTAGTAGTACTTCTAGTAACAAAACTTAAAGAGAGCAACGTGTTATCTTCATATTTACTAATAAAACCACAACCCAAAAATGAAGCCAATCTGTAAAAGATATTAATACCATAAACTGGATAGAAGGACCTTCTATTCTACTCGTATTTATTCATAGATATTTCTCAAACACTACAGAAATCTGAAACGTTCCTTACGATCCAACCCCACTGAAATATAATTATAATGTATATTTATGTAAGCCAGTCTTCTCATTTTGGCACTGTAATTAGTAATCTAAATATTATGTATATAAAATGCATCATAAGCTGATAAACTTTAACTTTGAAGTAAAAATTGTATAAAATAGAATGTTACGGTAGCTTGGAAAATCCACAGGGTCATAATAAGATGCAATGATATTCGAGGGTAGCGGGAAACCCCTTCTTCTTTTAAAAGGCCATTTACTACAGAGTTAATAAATTAAAGGATTTTTTAACCGTTTGAGTCTTTGACCTCGATCGGCTGTAGTATTGTTAATCATTTAAAAATAGCGAATACCAGCCAATGCCGACAAAATATTTTAAAACTTTAAAAAATATTAAATGACCGGTGAATTTGAACCGGCCAATAGAGAATGTATGTTTGAATCTTTAAAGATAAGCGCGAAGATTGCGCGTGCCTATGTAACCCCGTGGCACCGTTGAGACCAACGATTTTCGATTTAAATTCAATATATAAGAAGGCGGTCGCTCCGCTGGATATTCATTCGCATTTGGTCATGGCTCAGGAGCAGTTGTAAGTTCAACGTTGCTGGGACACGCACTCTACACGCGGCGAGGCATGCAGTTATAAGATATTCAGTTCGACGCAGAAGCAGTTTATAAGTTCTACACGTGGGGAGATACTCAGTTTGAAGTTTCATATGCAGTGAGACGCGCGCAGTTCGATAACTCACTCATTCATTAATTCTCACTTTGAAGATCTACATGCGCAAAGATACATTCAGTTCACTCAAGTCATTTTAGTTTTCAGTTCGACTCAGCTGAGCAGTGCGCAGAAGCAGTTCAAAGTTCGACGTTGCTGAAACAGTTTTATATGCGGCGAGTAGTGCAGTCATGAGATATTTAGTTCGACGCAGAAACAATTCACAGTACTCATTATAAGTCCGATTTTCAGTTCCACGCGCCGCGGCACTCGTCTGTAAGTTTTACACGGGGCAACTGAATTTATATGCAACGCAGACAAATATATCATACGCAAAACACCACAGGACGCGAAAGAAGATGGACCTATCATTGCATGCTTATTTATACTGTAGAAACCTCTCCCGGTCCTGTTAAGTACAAATTGATGACAACTGTCACTGAAGCGTGGGCCACAACGCCGAAGCGACCGGTGATCAACCTACGAAACCACTTCAAAATTGGCATCACAACGTGAGAGCACTCACCGTCAGCAACAGATCGCTTCAAGATTGGTGCCCAACCTGGGGCACATAATCGGAGCCGTACCAAATCATCTCAAAATTTGTCGCCCAACGTGGCTGCCATACGAAACCACTTCATCATTTGGCTCACCAACGTGGGTCAACGACAGTAACATCCCACGACAAAATCGTATAAGGCTTCTCTCATAAAGAAATATCAGTCTTCTCAGCCAAGTAATGGCAAATGCCGTTAAGGTACCTTAAACTGCTGAAAGCTTCTTTCTCAAAATTCCTTTCCCAATTTACCATTTCAACTCATGTATCACCATTATCACTGCGTTAATGCAAAATAGTAAAAATGAATATTAAACTCTATTAAAAAGTTTATATTCCGCAAAATAGGATTTGTATGGCACCGTTAAGGGTAGCCGAGGTCCTTAAGGCGCGGACTCGTGAGTAGGAGGTCTTGGGTTCGAATCCCGCTAGGACCGTCCTCCCTGACTGAGGTTTTTTCCAGGTTTTCCTCAGTCCTCATAAATGGCAAATGCCGGAGAATGTTTCCTGGAACGTTTCCTCCCTTAAAAAAATAAATCCTTTCCTATCCCAGATGATGCATCATTTCATCTCATGTATCATCAGTGTCCATCGCTTGTGGTGACTTTGTAGCAAAAACGGGCGTTAAATACAATAAATTTTGTATGGCAAGCCTTATCATATTTACACCAATATGCCAATGTTTTGTTTAGACTTTCTAATACAGGATGATACATTTAAAACTATAATAGAAGGTGTAATAGCCCATGACATAATGCAATCAGTGCAGTAACAGTGAAAGTATATGAAGGGTACAGGGGAAAAACAGAGTCCAAAAATTAATATGAGGCGTTGGTATTGATATGGGATCAAAAGAAGTACAGCCTAAAGAGAAGTGTAAGGGACATAATGGTCTCAGATGCAAAGATGCAAAGATGAGAAATCAAAGAAGTATAACCCCTATTTACTACACAGCAGTCAAAATTATTGTCATCTGAACACCAAAATGATATCTCTAACGATGAAACCGACCTTTAGAGTTAAATTCAAAAAGACGTGACAATGAGAACCACATAGACCTCTCTTTAGGCTTAGAGAGTAATGTCTGTCAACACAAGCCCATATTTAGTTTTTGTAATTATGTAATACAATTAAAATTGATTTAATAGGCCTAAATATAATTTTGTCTTACAAAATCCGGGGGAGAAACCAAAGGAGTCCAACCACAGCTTAATGAAATAAACAATTGGGCAAGTAAAATAAAGTAGGGTATCTGTAGTTTCAGGTGGAAACAATAATTGTTTACTAAATTTTTAAAAAACTATTACTTAGAAAGGTACAAAAGTATCTGAGTTTAAGCCTTCGAAAGTTTATTTTTTCTCTTCTGTAAAATTACAGTTTTTGGACTGTTGGTTTTTCTTTGTGCCCTTCATATATAACTGATTTTTAAGTGTTGGCGACTTCTTATTAACGAAATATTATTTGAAATTATTTTATTTCATGATTAAGAACTATTACACTAGTACTGTTCCTAATCAGTTAAAATTGACTTACAATTGTATTCATGCAAAACATTAATGTGGTTGTATATAATTTAATTTAATATTGTTATTAGTTTCATTAATATATACCTTCGGCATGATAAACACGCTTTCATATTTCAGTTCTCTTTCATGGATCCCGATTTAAAAAATTGTCATTTATTCACAAAAAAGAAACTTATTTTTATAATAAATTCTTACGGCTCGTTTGTTAAACTGCATCTTAAAAAAAAAAAAAAAAAAAAATAAAACAAAAAAGGCAGTTTGTAATGGACTAGACTTTTTAACACAGCAAAACATATCCCTGAGTGATACAAAATTAGACTATCTCAACTAATATAAGAAAGGGCTGTTAGAATGGACCAATAAGTTTACGAAACGGATAGCCAAAACCGTTTTTTGACATGAATAGAAAAATTCACTAACTTTTTAAGATCCTAGTACTAATTGTCTTCCAGGGCCTAAACATCCGGCCATGTAAGACAGAAACTAATTAAATATACACCTTTTCTTCTCAACATAGCCCGAAAAACAAGTACATACTTCTAAAATAGCCAATGTCTATCGGCTTGTACTGGATGCCACTTTTAATTCTGTAATCTCCAAGGAAGAAATTGTACTAGCCACTCGTCAGATACCGCCACGGATGGCCGAGGTCGTTAAGGCGCGGACTCCTGAGCGGGAGGTCTGGGGTTCGAATCCCCCCAGGACCGTCCTCCCTGACTGAGGTTTTTTCCAGATTTTCCTCAGTCCTCATAACTGGCAAATTCTTTCATACAACCAATTCCTAAGTCTTAGCTTCTAGAGACGAAAGCGTCGAGCGCTTCAATTCACCAATTTAAAAGTTAAAGACGAAAACAAAGATCCTCGAACTGAACCAAATGACGGTCGACGAATAAGAAACCTTTTAGAAAATAATAAACTAATCGTTTGCTGTTGACCTTTACCAAAAATACATCCTGTCGATCTCACGATTTGGATACCGTGAAGGCCTCACTTCCAGCGAATGACAGTCTCACGTCTTTGCTGTATGATTTCTGCCAGGCAGTACTCAGGACAACCTCTGTCGGCGCTGTCACAGAGAGACAGCAACGCTTGCACACATCCTGGGTTGCTGTCCTTTTGGAGAAACACTACTTCATAACATTCGCTGAGGAGCTTCGATCTAATACTTTCGAGATTTTCGAAGAAGTTCACTGTCTGGCAACAAACAATAACTCAAGAAGAATGGATATAATTAGCATCCCATCAAACAACAATATAACATAACAAAACTGAATTCACACAAACAGAAAATGATGAGCACTAATCATCTTAGACTTTTACAGTTACAACAGTTGCTCAAAATGCCCAACATCGACGTCGATACACTTCTGAGTACAAAGGCCTCATCCTCTTGCACCATGTTCCGAAACCGCTTACAGTAATGCATTCTCCGATTGGGGTCTTCTTCATTTAATGCACACAAAATCTTGGGATGAAAACTTTCAACTTTGCTGTTTTAATAATACGACGTACGCTGGTTCTGCTAATCCCAGTCTCAAGTGCACATTGCTTTGTAGATTTCTGCGGTGAGTGCTCAAAACGTTCCAAAACCATAGCCGAGGTCGCGGGGCTTGTTGCTGTGCGAGGTCTTCCAGATCTGCCCTTGTGAACATCGCATACGGTACCATGAGTCTCAAATTTGTCTCGAATGCTTGCAGTTGTTACTCACGTTGGCGGTTCTGTTCTGTACACACGTCTCCATTGCCTTTGAACTTCAACATTCTCGGTTTTCTATTACCTCTTCAAAATTGCTTTCCGTTGTTCAAACGATAATCTTGGCTGCATTTTGTTGTAGCAACGCTAGTATAACGTAATGTGAGACACGCCTGTTTACAGAACATCATACTACACATTACTGTTGTTTTTCTGTCCAACTTTGAAATATATTAAATAGATGTCTACTGAAAAGTGGGTATACATTTTTTAGTTCCCTTTGTATATCGACAAGCTGTTTTTGCTAGATTTAAGGGTACGCAAGGGCCCACAAATGTAGCCTACAGATAAATAATATTGCTCAGAATAGTTTTTATTTTCAGTACTGTTATATTTTTAATGGATCCATAGCTATAAGTGTACCACAAATCAAACTAAATAAACTAGAATAGTTTGACATTTACTGCACAGCTCTAATGAAAATTGTTAATGAGTAATATATTTTTAAATTTTTGTTCATTAAGAGCAACTGAATAGTAATTTATGATTATTAATAATGAGGGTTTTCAGCCTTTCTCGTAATTATCCGAAGCTTACCCGATCCCCTGATTTGATGCTGCTTAATTTTTTCTAAGAGGAAATACTGAAGTACGTGGTTATACAAGGATGTCCCGACTACAGGATAAGATATGCAACATTGTATAATAGCAGATTGCAATGCTAAATGATAGACAGTAATCCCTACGTCAAAGATTGGAAGCCTGTTTTGCAGTGAATGGCCATATGAGCCAGGTTTTATCCTAGACTTGTGGTAACAGTTAGCTTTAGAACTTAATAGCAGGTTTTAAGACCATTGATACAAACAAAAGGACTCTCCTCATCATAGACTTAGCAAGACTTCACATATGTGGAATCAAAATGAGGAATGCCACAATTTATCTGAATCCCTTGGTCCCTAACACCCTAGTCGATCATTAATTAATGGCTTTTAGGGACCCACGGGACTTACTTGACGTCACTATGTTCATTAAACTACCTCTGCACAGCGAAACATGTGTACCGAACCGTAGTCATACTGAATGTTACTCTGTTGCAATACGTAAACATGATAACGCTATAAACGATGACGCGCAGACGCCATTAATCCTTTATACAGGGTTACCAGTAAACACCGAAATCAGACAGAGGAATACACGCATATTGATTGCATATTTTGGATCAACAGCATGACATCTATGCTGTGATAAAAAGAACAATTTCTGTGAGATAATAAAAGAATGTGATGCTAATGAATTTAAAAGTTTCCTGATGTTTAGTCAGCTCTTTCTTCTTAGTCTGTTGCAGACTTCTCAAATAACACATCAAGAGAGATCTTGTCGTGGTGTTTGTATCTGTTATTTGGTTCATTTTTACTAGTGAATCAGGTGTTACCATATTGCATTATCTGATTAATTATGCCTTCCACTTAAGAAAATAGCTTTTAGATGCTTTTCTAATATGGGCACAGAAATATTATGATTATGCGATATATAAGCGATCATAATAGCACCGATATGGGTGAACGAGGTAGTTAAGGCTATACATATTTGAATCCTGCAAACAAATATAAACAAATTATGCATACGTCTCTAATATTTTAAGTTGTAAATATACATCAATCCGTAAAAAATATCCCTTGCAAAATTCTGTCAAATGCTCATTTTTCCCTCCTTTAATATGAGAATGAAATCTACAAAATGTATACACAATTTTACAGCACATATCTATTTAATATAGTTCAAAGTTGGACCGAAAACAACAGCAATGTGTAGTATGTTGTTCTGTAAACAGACGTGACTCACATACATTATGATAGGTTGCTACGTGACAGGTAAATCAACAATGAACAAATGAAGCCAAGTTTACTGTATGATGTTCTGTAAACAGATGTGAAGATGTGACTCACATTACATTATACTAGCGTTGTTACCACAAAATGGAGTCAAGATTATCGTTTGAACAGCGGAAAAAAAATTGAAGTGGTATTGCAAAACCGAGAATGTTGTTGAAGTTCAAAGGCAATGGAGACGTGTGTACAGGACAGAACTGCCAACGCGAATAACAATTGAATGCATTCGAGACGAATTTGAGACTCGTGGTACCGAATGCGATGTTCACAAGGGCAGATCTGGGAGACCTCGCACAGCAACAAGCCCCGCGCACTTGATCCAAGGCACTATACTAGGCACTAACCAATAGGACGAAGAGGTCCGATTGAGTTTCCACCGCGTTAGGACCTCTACCTATTGGGAACTCTTAAGGATGTTGTATACCGTAGAAAACCAGCTACACTGACAGCACTTCGGGAAGAAATTGAAACGGCATGTGCTGCAATCGCTGAGGAGACTTTCGCAAACGTTGCTCAATCAGCAGTTCAACGTACTCAGAAGTGTATCGACGACGACAGTGGGCATTTTGAGCAACTGTTGTAACTGTAAAAGTCTAAGATGATTAGTGCTCATCATTTTCTGTTTGTGTGAATTCAGTTTTGTTATTTTAACACAGTTCTTTATTTGCTTGAAGTTTGTATACATCTTTGGTACCATCTGTAGATGTCACACGGTACATTTTTTCAATCTGTTCTGAGTCCCATAAATAAATCCAGAATGAGGTTTTTAATTGTTGCAAGCTATAATTACTGTTTACTGTAACATTGTTGTGAGTCCTGCAAAATAAGTTATTATGTCATTTCCAATACCAACAAGCTGCATATACACATATTAGAACATTTTCTCAAGTACAAATTCTTCTTGCAGATAATCACACATTTGGTCCATAGTGACACAATCTTTGAAAAAAAGTAAATCATCTTATCAACTTCCCTCAAACTTTTCTGTTAACAGCTTTCTCAAATGTTCCTTCTTTTCTTCTTTTACATAAGTGACCAAAAGTTTATCTTGTCTGTCTCTAGTATCCTCCTTGCCCCTTTTAGCCATTGCTATAAATTTCTTTGAGGGATCGTCATAGCAGTAAGCTATCTTTATTGTAACATCAATATTTTCTCCTGAACCAGTTTCTTTTAAGTAAATTCTTTTCACATCAGTAATACCATTAAGTCTCCTGCCAAACAATTATCTCTTCCACCTGTCTGTGCAATTTCACATACCTAGACTCAGAATTTCTGGAAATTGACGATTTTTTTCCAGCTCGCCCAAAAACCCTATCTCCGGGAAAAATGAATGCCCACGAACTGAATAAACAATGAAAAAATCTGTTAAACGCGATGCTGAATGCTTCAGCAACCAGAAAGACAAAGTATTGTTAGTTGTTAGTTATTATTTTGTCTGCCGCAGATAGCCTTACTTCGGTGTTGGGTCTATCAAATTGTGATTTACTAAAAAAAATCTGTAACAGCCGAACTAACTGCTTCAGCTCAACTCCCAGCATCCTTTTCAGTTCATAAGGAAAACGTAGGTTATTTAGCACTTATGTCTGTCACATACAAGTTGTACAATAAAATATGGCGAAAGTAGTAACCTTTTCCTATTGCTAATTTTGGTACAGGTTGTAATTACAGACGAGAACTAAAATTTTCTCTCACGTGGTTATTCCTTCATTAGTTTATGGAAAGTTTTGGCTTTCATTTTGTGTGCTATGGTCATATTTTATCTGAAGACTGTTGGATTTTATGTCTCATTCTCAGACGAAAATTGCAGACATCTGAGGCTGGACTGCCGAAACCAGCTGTAAAATATTATTTCACTTTCAAGTTATCTCCTGTTACTGTTGTAGATTTTTAATTATTGATTAATGATCAGATATAAATATAGATACAATCTATTGCTTTTTTCTAGTGTAATGACTTTCGGTACACCTTAATTTTGCTAGAAAAAAATTCAACGAATTTATTTTAGCCATAAATTTAAAAGATATCTATTTGCAACACTTTTCCACATTTTATTCTTTTGGCTTTAGTCATGATGAAAGTTATGCCAATGTCAAATAATTTCCTGAAAAATTGAGCACATATAGGAACCAGTTTATTTCCTGTCTGCAAATGGCAATGCACACTTGCTGAATTTCATTTATATACTGGAGCGTCTCCATGTATTGTTTTGGAACTTTCACTATATTAATTAAGAAAGGTTCTTATCATGTTCACTTTAATTAGGTTTTGCAAAAAAAAAAAAAAAAAAGTTTTTCCTTACAGAGGATATTAACCAGAATGACAAAATAGTGATGATATCACTCTTCATGATGTTGATATGGAGGTTCAAAATGCATTAAACGGAAATCTCTATCTCTATATCTGAAAAATTAAAAGGGAAAATGGTTAATTATTGGTAAAATTTCATTGCTTTTGATTCTGTGCTGCTATTTAACCTTGCGATGTTATTACAGTAATGTTAAATATATTGAAAATAAAGTAACAATATTTATAATATTATTATTACCTGGCTTCATATTCCTTTTCCCTTTTAGTTTACTATTCATCATTTTCCCTGAACCACTTTCTTATTAAGTTTTTAAGTTTTTATCAGCAACAATGTCATGGCCACATATGAGGGTAGGTCCATTCAGTTTCCGGCATTACCATTTTCTAGGTATAATAAAGACAAAAACTATATTTCACTTATAAATATGAAACCCTTTATTGCAATACACTTCTCATATCTTTGAATTAACTTTTCAACTGCCTCCCCCCCAAAAAAATATTCAGAAGTTTTGTTTGCAAAATGGGCATAAACAGCATCCATCACTTCTTCTTCACACTTAAATTTCCTTCCTCGAATGTCCTTCTTGAGTTTTGAGAAGAGGAAATAGTCACTGGGAGCTAGATCTGGGCTGTAGGGTGTATTTTCGATCTCCTTGAAGTCACATTTCTTCACAACTTCCTTTGCAACAAGACCTGAGTGCACAGTGGCGTTGTCGTGAAGAAGGCGGCACACCACCACTCAGCTTTCCTCGACTTTTCTCTTTTAATGAAAGCACGTAGTCTGTGCAGTAGTGCAGCAGAGTACTCCCCATTTACTGTAGTGTTCCTCTCCTTGAAGTAAATGAAGAGTATATCTTCAAAAACAGCCACAAAAGATTATGGTCATGATCTTCTGGTTGACTAAGTGACCTTGGTCTTTACAGGCGGTGCTTCGCCAGGTTTTAGCCACTCCATTGATTCCCTTTTGGATAAGGGATCGTAGTATAGGACCATAACAAAGGTTTGCAGAACTTCTCTCTCGTTGCCACGGCAGAGCTCCAAAAATTTCTCACTATAAATGACTCGTTGCTGCTTTGCATTAAGGAAATAAGTCTAGGCACCCATCTTGCACTAGTCTTATTCATGTTTAAATGTTCATCAATAATTTTAATGACTGTTTAGAAAGTCCCAACCTTGCTGCTATTTCTGTAACTTCGAGCCGCCGGTCTTCCACAATTTCTCTTTCCACAAGAGCGATGTTTTCAGGAGTGAGCACTTCCATTGGCCAACCTGCACGCTCTTCGTCTTCAATGCTTTCTCGACCCATTTGAAAAAATGTTGACCTATTCTTTTACGGTAGAATATGAGAGGGGTGATTCCCCGTATACGCCGTCCAATCGCTGTTTAATTTCATTTGGAGTAAGTCCCACTTTTGTGAAGAACTTGGTAACAGGTCGATACTCCATTTTGAACATGTCATAATCTTCTGCACATAGCCTTCTTTATGCAACTATATCTGAACAACCGAACACAGCGGAGTGAAAGTTATAGCTGCAATTTTTACTTAACAGATAAAGTATGACACCAGATAAGTTTTTTGTGAAGGCGATAATCCTTATCGGCGAGGCCGGAAACTTATGAACCTGTCCTCGTATAACAGTAAAAGTAGGCAACCTGAACGAGCTCAGGCAATGTTTCTTTCGTAAACAGAACTCTTGTACTTTGAGTATTGGAATCTGTTACATTTCAATATAATTTAAACATGATATGTGACTATCCACTTCTACACTGTAACCTTTTTAATTTCTACGTTACATTTATTATATTCTTTGTAAATATCCGTTTGATTTATGTACTGGTGTTTATATGTAATGCAATGTAAATTAATTTGTAAAATTTAATTGTATATATTGCATGATTGAACTGCTATAGAGCTGAAACTCCTTTTGGTCAGTTAGTTAATTAATTTGTTAATCACCATTAATTCAATACGATCACCAAGTAAACTCTATTTTAATTGCAAATTTATTACGCTCTCCAACTTCTATTTCGCTAAATTCTTTTTAATTGATCAACAAAATTACTTTGGTTTTGATTGTCATTATGACAAAACTTAAAAATTAACGAGTTTCTAATTAGCTGTTTATATACCACAATGAGGATGAGCGTAGGAGAGAGAATCAGAAATAAACCATTAAGCGCGAACAAAGTATGGAGACAAAAGATAGGGAAAGAACGGAAATCATTAGCGTTCCAGAAAGAAAAAGGAACGGATATTTCTGCCCTGACAAAAACAGTGAAATGTAAAAATAAGCCGGATAAATCACAACACGAGACGCATAGAATCTCATTGTCAAAGTTAACAAAAACAGCTTGAGTCGCACACCCATCTTCATTTGTTTTACTTGGGAGCAGCAACAAAAACAACTGAGTATCGGTAATAATGTAACTGCTCGTAGACTTGTTTTGTCGTCTGTATTTGTAACAGCTGCATCTCCGTTCTTTTTATTAGCTAGCGATTGGTTAATGATAACTTTCTCACTAAACATTTGCTTAATTGTCAATAGAAGATTCACCGTTACATTCTGAGATTTTTTTTTTTTAACCAAGTTTTCATCCCTGCCATTATGGAGGACATGATTACACAGTTCATCTTTGTACTTTTCGTTCACATATAGCCAAAGCTTTGCTCCATTCATCAGCGGATAACAGAATTCAAATAATTTTATCATTTTTCAAGTATATTCTGTAATTCCTGACAAACAAATTGAAAGCTATAAGCCCTAAAGACTATAACTAAAAACGCAACCTTTAAGATCACTTTAGCAAGAAAATGAACACGTTTATCTCTTTTTACATCTTTTCAGCACTTGAATATGTAAAGTACATGTATAACACAAACGTAGAATGTTATAAAACAGAGAAAAATAAATTAACGTTTAACACGAATATGAAACACTATTTTTAGGCAGCCCTTGGTGTTTATAAGCAGTGCATTAATTAAAAATCCTTGTACAGAAATTGTCTTTGTTTCATAGCCATGTGCACCATCCTCAATCAATGTTTGAAGGTGGTCAAGTCGGCATTCGATCGCGTTCAAACGATTTTTCAGTGCATCGATATAATGATCAAAGTTAAATATGGTAGTTGATTATGGTCAACTTTTATCGCGGGGGCTGGATCGATCAATTCCGTTGATTGCGGTTAAGTTAGACAAAATGGCTGACCGTTTCTATTTTCTTGAAGGTGTTGAGGACCAGATGGGTTACTTAAATCGTGACCTACGTCAAAACTGGATCATTGTGGAAAGAGCTGATCCTTTTGAAATGTATAGGGGACAGGCAATTTGAAGAAAGATTTCGACTATCAAAGGATACAATGTGGTGGGTGTAATTGAAATGACTGAGAGGTTAGGGTTTTCTACTAACCCCAACCACTCTGTTTCACCCGTAAATAGAATTTTTCACTTCGTGACCTAAGCTGTTTTAAAAAATAGTTATTTATTTATTTGGTTATTAGAACTCACCTGGAGTCATATTGAAATATACTGCTAAATGCCTCTTCTTTTCCTTTAAAGAACACAAATTAATCTTTTTATTTTCTAGATTATTGAAAAATGAGATAGCTAGTTCGAAACAGAATGTCTATCTCATGCTGAGAAAAAATTGGAAATCTTCACATGTTTTCCATTTTCGTTTACCTACATATCGTAATGAAACAGAAAAAAAAAAAAAGATTGTAATTGCACTACAACCTCTTTGACAATAGAGTTAGATGCTTTCCTTTGAGTAATTATCGTAGAATTGCGATCGTTCAGCAACCTAGCGCCTTGTTAGCTGATGGCGATATGTTGAACGAGAATTAACTATGATCCACTGCAACTACACTTTCACAGTAGTCAAGTTTGATCACGTTTCGGTAACCCTCGATCAGCACGAATTTGACTGAGAATGGTGCACTTAGCCATCAGAGTTAGTTTGCGTATTTCTTCCTAGAAAAAAACATGGAAGAAATGGATATTATTGCTACGAATA
This sequence comes from Metallyticus violacea, assembly GCA_030762175.1. Classification (NCBI taxonomy): domain Eukaryota; kingdom Metazoa; phylum Arthropoda; class Insecta; order Mantodea; family Metallyticidae; genus Metallyticus; species Metallyticus violacea. The sequence goes on along the minus strand of CM060845.1, from coordinate 117,601,168 downwards.
TTTCAGCGGTGGTAATGAGTGATTTATTTAGTAGCGCCGAAAGAGGTTGCAATAGATATGAACTTAGGCATGCTTTTTTATTTTATTCCTGACACGATCCTTGGTTTTCCATCCTGGTTATATATGCAAATGCATCTTAGAAATCAGTTTAATGGTTCTTATTTCATATCGTTCATTGAAGACTGGTTACAAAAGCGTCATAAGTACATTATAAATATGTAATTTGAATGCGCTTAACTGCAGAGGGTGCCAAAAATGTACACACACTTCTAACAGAGAAAAAATATGTTAAGTTAACAAAACTGAATTCACACAAACAGATAATGATGGGCACTAATCATTTTAGACTTTTACAGTTACAACAGTTGCTCAAAATGCCCACCATCGGCGTCGATACACTTCTGAATATGTTGAATTACTGATTGAGCAACGTTTGCGAAAGTGTCCTCAGCGATTACAGCACATGCCGTTTCAATTTCTTCCCGAAGTGCTGCCAGTGTAGCTGGTTTTCTACGGTATACAACATCCTTAAGAGTTCCCCATAGGTAGAAGTCCAACGGAGTTAGATCCGGAGAACGCGGTGGAAACTCAGTCGGACCTCTTCGTCCTATCCAGTGCCTTGGAAAATTCAAAATTGCTTTCCCCTATTCAAACGATAATCTTGACTGCATTTTGTTGTAGCAACACTAGCATAACGTAATGTGAGTCATATCTGTTTACAGAACGTCATACGATAATCTTGGCTTTATTTATTCATTGTTGATTTACCTGTTACGTAGCAACGCTATCACAATGTATGGGAGTCACATTTGTTTACAGAATATCATACTACACATTACGTGTTGTTTTTCGGTCCAACTTTGAAATATATTAAATAGATATCTAGTGTGAAAGTGTGTATATTTTTTTGCACCTCGGTATATTAGTAATCATGACATTCTGTATTAACTAAAGTTGTCAACGTTACAGTGTTATGTTATAAAATTCAGATTGTAGTGTGCGTGCCTTGCACTAAAAGTATTGTTTTTAATGTCAGCTGTGTAAAAAAAGTGCTCTACTAACGTATGTCTCACAAATATATTTTAAAAGTGTAGAGTACAGAATCATCCACATTGAAATTCAAAACATCGCGCGTAAGGACCTAATAGACAACCTTTTCAGCTAGCAAAATAACAGCGGTTGGCAAGTTTGTGCACAAGAAGAAACCACAAAATCCTGGAGCGAAATATGTTAAAAAGGGAATGCATGATGTAGGTTTTGGAAGCACGGAGAACATAGTAATGTACACGGACATACACACAGACACATACTCCGGTTGTTCATCTAAATATTTAAAACGAGCGGAGATGGGAGGATCAATATCAGAGAGAAGCTGGCTGGACCAAACTAACGACCTGGCTACTCAGCATCAAAATGACACGTGCTACGTCTTCAACTGTACTCTTCTATGTTAGCAAACAGAAGCATTATTTTACAATCAGGTCAGACTGTCTAAGTGCCATGGTTAGACTTCGAGAGTGGTTAATCTGAGCGTGCTTCTCAAAGGAGCACCATGTTACCTCACCGATAAATGATGTAACTACACATAGTGATCAGAAACTTATGCCGCACTAACTGTTAAGTACACAGGAGAGGTAGGAACAGATCACATTTGCTGTTGCTTATTTGTAAGTACCTCATAGATAGTCAGATAATGCTTGTGCTATGGGAGCATCGCAAGTAGAAGAACTTCCTTTAAAATGAATAGTTTGAGTGATATGAAATTCAAATTAGCTCTCAAAAATTGTTCATTTGGGGTCAGTCAGAAAGTAATGTCCCCTAATTTTTGGGCGTGTTTTAATGTATAAGAAAACCAACTGAAATTTATAGAGTATATAGCCACAACTTTCATGATTAATTTCTTACTTATCGATATAATTTCCGTCCTTTTCGAAGGGTTTTGTCCACATTTTAACAAGAACGTGTATTCCCTTACGGTAAATTCATTGCCCTGATCATAAGACACAATGCATGAGACTCTTCGGCCAGCATGCATAAGGCCCCATTCTCAATGAAAATTAAACGTAACGTAAACGTAATAGCTAGATGCTATGTATTGTAATGGAACGATTCACAATGAATCACGTAAACATAAAAATAAACATACAGTTAGCCATAAAGTTAGAATCTTGCAAGGTCCAAGGTTCTGCGTCTACGTCTAACTTAAACTTAAGAAATCAGCCAATCAGAACACAGCTCTCTTTGTAGAGCTCTCTTGTAAAATTTATCCATACAATGAATACGGAAATCAAATGCAGCTCTTACTACTTGCTGCTGCAAGTTCCGAGAGACGGCGGAGAGAGCCGAAGGTGGTAACCCACAGATATAGGTAGATGATAAGGATTTCAAGAGAATAGGGCCATGTATTAGTGATATTTATGACTTTTTTTCTGCTTCCACCGTTACAATATTTATATTTATATGTCAATTTATATTTATGTATAAATTTATATAAAAGTTGCGGATGACAACGTATAGGTTACAAAAATAATAAATGCAACATTCACACTGCGACCATGCACAGTAGTTCGGCTCTCTCCGCTGTCGCTCGGGACTTGCAGCAGCTAGCAGCAGGAGTTGCACTTGATTTCCGTGCTCCGTATAAGGGCAAGTTTTAGTAGAGAGAGCTGAAGATCAGTGGCTGTAGACAGAATGGCGTCAATGTACAAAATATTAATTGCATTATAAGAAAGCTATCCTTGCTCATATTACTCCAAGCAAATTAATTACTGCACTTTGCATATGCATAAACACTACCGCCGTCTGTTCAGAAGCAGCCATTTTCAATCAGCTGTTAGTTGATCTTCGCTTGTTATTATTTTTAATTGGCTAATACGTACGCTTGCGTCTTTAATTGTGAATGCCTACATACTATTAAGTTAACGTGTTACATCTTATTTTATTATGTTTACGTTTAATTTTCAGTGTGAATCGGGCATAACATTCACTATGTGGAGTCATTGCAGTGACCGGACGGCCTCTGGTCTTTTCATCAGCCAATGGGATTTGCCCTTCAGCTTCGAATCCAATGTATAACAGTGCTGCAGATAAATATTTAATATCTTTGAAGCTATGCGAAATATACTAATTTGTGAGTTCAATTTAACTGCCATGTTATGTACCTATAGTAATATCTTTAACACATTTAAAAACATCAGTAGATGCCGAGTGTCTCAAAATACACCGATAACGCTTATGTTGTGTGAGGTGTCAAACTGATCATTTTTTAAGATGGAACCCATGTCCGGAAAAGTACGATTTAGGTGCTGTAGAGCGGCTAGGTTGAGAATGATTTGGGTACGGCGATGGGTGATGGGTGTCCATTGCACATTTTTCCCATAACCCCAACAAGAGCAGTGCATTACAAAATGGTTTCAAACTTCTTGGTCGCAGAGTGCACTATGGGGGTTCTGAGCCAATGGGTGCAGTTGGGTAGTAGTGTATTGGTGCAACGAGGCCTTAACTTTTACCTTACGGCAATATTATACATCCTGTTCTTCATTTTACTCCATAGAAATTAGTCGAGGGGTATAAAATCTGGCTAAGTGGCAGCCATGGAACTCGACGCCTCTACCAATCCATCGATTTGGAGATGTGATGTGCAGGGGATTTCGCACATTTACATCAAAGTGTGCTGGAGTCCATCGTGTAGCGGCCGCATTACCTGCCGAACCGTATTGAATGTACATTATAGCTACATTCAATTGGGTAGATCGGTCCTGTCAGTCCGTTTGGCAGTAGATAAGATCCAGTGATAGTGTCACCAACTATCCCAGCTCGTACCTTAATACTGAACCTGTGTTGATGACTTCGAATAACTTGAGCACGCGGATTTTCCTCTGCTCAAACGTGCAGATTTAAAATTCTGTCTCGGTGAAGAGCATCAAGGTTGGGGTTTGTCGTTGGAGTATGCAACCCACCGCACAAACTGTAGCCGTCGTCGGCAGTCTTCCTTCTATAATGCCTGGACTTTCTGAAAATGGTATGCCTGGTCATGGACAACAAGCCAAACGCTATTTTTACATGTGTGCAGTGCCCGCGGCATTTGCCAATAGACGGGTTCTCTTGGAACATTGGCAACATCTCCTCCTCAAAGTGTGGTGTTCGAGCAGAGCGTGAAAGACCCGCGTCACGTTTTGGTACCCAATACAAAACAAGCATTCAGAATAATTGACGCAGTATTCACATGTATCAAGCACACTGTACTACTACTTTACTGTACAACGGACACACTTCAGGCGGAAAACACCTACTTAAAACATTCCGGATTCTAATTGAATGATGGGGAGAATTTCTGTTTGAAAACCTTTCTTGCAGCAGCTCTACCGTTGGAATCCACTTTGCCGCATGCAAGCAACATGTCGGTCATTTCCTCAGTGGGGTAATGGTAGATGTCGCACTGTTGTTAACAACGCTGCTGCACTGGAGCTACTGAACTAGGATGCGCACCAAGGATAGAAGAATACTTTTATGCTCACATCGTCCATCTACATTACAGTCATGCCTAATGGATTGCATAACTACTAGGATACCAAAATGAGTCTGAACAAATTGTGACACGCCACCGTTCTCAAACTTAGGCGCTCTACAGAGCCCAAACCGTACTTTTCCGGGCATACGTTCTTTCTTGAAAAATGACCAGTTTGCCGACTCACACAACTCACTAAGCTTTGTCGGTATTTTGGAGACACCCGGTATATATATATATTTTTTTTTCCCAATGTAACTGTGAAAATATACATGTTAGCCGTCGGGAATAGACGTTGTATCTACTTTGATTACTTTAGAATGAATGAATAGTGTTTAACGCCCTTTTTTGCTACAGAGGCACCACAGGCGATGGACACTGGTGATACATGAAATGAAATGATATATTGGGAAAGGATTTATTTTTAAGGAAGGAAACGTTCCAGACCTAAATTTAGGGTACCTTCCCGGCATTTGCCATTTATAAGGACTGAGGAAAACCTGGAAAAAAAACCCAGTCAGGGAGGACGGTCCTGGCGGGATTCGAACTCCAGACCTCCTGCTCACGAATCCGCGATTTAACGACCTCGGCCACCCGTGGCGATGATTGATTACCTTAGGGTTCAAATATAAATTTCAGGATAGGAACAATGTTTAAGTTTCAGTGTTGCCAAATATACATCATTGGCATTTACATATTTAAGTTAAAATAGAGCACAATATTTACAAACTTTATTTAAGAATAATACAAATTCATTATTATTAGCACTTTAGTTACTAACAGTGTCATCAACCTGATTAAGAAAATTGTATTTAATATCTTCTACATTAAACGCTGGACATTTTATGCCTGATTCATAATTATCTTTCAATAAGTCAGAAACTACCGACTTCTGAGCTTGGATTTATTTGTAGTATTATGTATATCAGTGTATGAGAATATGAGGCCCTGAAAAACAAAAGAATGCAGTAACCGGAAGGAAAATTTACCAATGCCAAATACCTGCCTTTCCTTCTAAAGCAGAAAAACAGTCAAATAAAAAAAATAACTTATATTAATGAAATCTCAAATTACTTTATAAAAATAAACCAATTCACTGCCATAAAATTAAATTACTGAGAATCGAGGCTAACTGAAATTTTAAGAAGTACGTTGTTTCTCCTAATTATTATTTTAAAATTACTGTCCTTAGATACATTCTCCGTTTGGTTCATAATACTTTCAACCTAGGCCAAGTCACTGACTCTTTCACTCTCAACAGAATTGCAAACTATACTAGAGCTATATGACCTTCTATAATATAATTTAATTTTCATATCGGTTATAAAGTGGATAACAACATTTTTCTTACATGATTATTGCAAATAAGTGTCATTTTTAAAAAATAAAAACGAGATGTTCAGTTGCACACCACTCTAAATACAAACAGAGAATACTTTTGAGGAAATAAAAATAAGTTTTAATTCTGAGATTCCTTAAACTATGAAAAAATATTAATGAAATATAACCTTAAACTAAGTCATTATTTTAATTCAAAAAATCTAGAACTCAATTTATACTTAAGTTGATTTAGTTTATTTATGGACGCTCTTTAACATCTCAACGTTCCATTCAATTCAGGGCGTGAAACGGCGTATAAATTTTGCTCAGAGGCCTCTTCTTTTAGGCTTGAGATTCTTTACATGTGGTAAATCTACCACACGGGATCCACGGCTTTAATTCCTTTCCAAATGAAACCATACTTAGGATTTTTACGCCCAAAAAAATCCATCCACCTTGACCGGGATTGAACCCGTGACCTTGGGCCTCGATCAATAGGCCACCAGGACCGACGGTTATATTTATGTATATTGGATAGGAAGAACATGTGTTTTACTTACTGGTATTTTTAATAATGCAATTATATTTAATTTCAGTTTTCATGTTATACAAATATAATTTTATTTTTGTTGATACCTTCTTCCAGAATGCTTTCATCATTTTCTCTTGCATCATCAGTTGGTTAATTTTTTATATTATTAACCAGGATTGTTGTTAGACAATTTTTCTTTCCCACAATGGACCAAAAGGCTTTTCAAGAACTTGAATTTTCTTATTTTTCATTACCATTCCGAATTATTTCATCTGCAAATGCATGTCCTGGATAATTTTATCTTTCTAAAGTGAACGATCATCTTCCTAAGTTTCGCGAAAGTGGTCTTTTCCTCTCACAAAACACAGTTCATTGTTTTCTTAAAGAAAATTCTTACAAGGAGCAAGTTTAAAATAAGAGTTAACAGGGAAATAACAGAATCTGTGCCATTTCCTCTGTCTGGCTGTTACTGGAACATCATAGCACAGCTTCTTACCCGTTTCCTCTTCATTAATTCTGATATTGTTTGAGAAAATTCATTTTCTAGCTCTTTTCTGAAAATACTCGATTTGGGGGGAGGAGAGAATGATCAACCACTGGAAACACCTCACTCAGATTTTCAGTGATTCTTTCTTCAACCAACAGCATAGAAATCTTTCCTTTCATGATAGAAATGTTGATCTGGGCATCCATCTGCGAATTGTTAAAATTTGGTAGTTCCTGCGAAATCAGTTTTTATAACCTGAAAATGCGTAGTGAAAAATTGTATTATATCTTTTGATTCTTTAATTGTTTACCATATAGAAACTGTTACAGCATACAGAGTGAAGATACCTGAATAAAAATACTATTTGCCATGGAAAAAATCCTTGACACAAAAGTTTGAATTCAAGAGGGACATGTGATATTATTAATTTTTTCATAGATGAAGATAACGCGAAGATATGAAAGTCAATTTCGTTGTTTGAAGTAGAAAGACAGGTTTTAATACATTTGAGGGTCATTTAAAACACGCAGAATGGGCAGGGAACCTGTCTTGTTGATACCACATGTTGAATGCAATAATAACTGTGGCATTATTTCTATTAAGAACTGTGAATAAGTGTCTTGATTTAATGTCCCGTAAGTTAAACAGAGACGTTTATTCGATTATGCATAAACCCGCACCACCTACTTCCTTTATTTATCCACATATCTCAACCAATGTAAATATTCAATCGACCAGTAAGCCATATTGCGAAGATTATTTTGACCATGTTTTATCCGTAAATGAAACCTTAGCCAGAAACATGTCACCGATTTGCAGTTGTCGCACGTATCATACAGAGAATTGTAACCGTTTCAAAAGTGAGTGCCTTGAGGAATTTGTAGGAAATTAGCATTCGCAGTAAACTTCGTTGAGTGACCTTACTCTCATATTTGCATGCCACAGCTGTGATTGGTTGCTGTATTATGTCGGTGTCTTTTATTATCAACGCTCCCAGTGTTTTGAAATACTTTTGTTATATTTAAAATGACAGATCGCGAAGAATGCCATACACAAAGAAAACATACAACGAGGTTAGTCTTTGCTTGCATTCGATTTGTAACGTATTGTTTGTTGGTTGCAGATGCACAGGCTTGCAGTGCAACAGAGCAACACTACGTTCAGGTATTATGGATGACCTTCAAAACACATTCGATTCATTTAAAATAACGAAGTTGACCTTCAAAGCTCCTCAACAACTGTACCTATAAAAATAACAATATATATTATGTCCCCGTTCAAGATAAGCAGATTTTGTCTGAATATTTTTCTTCTGTCAATAAAAATAACCTATTTTAAGTGTCTTGTTCTTTATCTATTCTAGAAAGATTTAGAACCGCATGTAATAAAATTGTAACAATACAGCTATGGGTTATAATGCACTGTCGGATCAGGAAGTTTAGGTAAGACCATATTTTTAGCAGTTATATTAAAATTAAATAACAATAAATAATTACTTTGTATTTCAACCTTGCATAAAGCAGCCTTCTGCTTATAGTTAATTAGCATTTGGTTTTTGTGCTGATCATATGTTCTGTTGAACGAGCCTTGAAATTGCAAACGAAGAGCATGGTTTAGCAGATTTATATCTGCAATAATGAAACTCTACTGGTGTCTGCTCTTAAATAAAATAGTTTTACTCTTCTGCGTTTTTCCCTTCTCCCTTTCTCTCTTTGCTTTCATACCCAAGATTTTCATGAATGCTTTCTGGCATATTTCCATCTATTGATTCCTCTCCCCTATACTTTGTGTGTATTTAGTTCCTCCCCACCATTTTTATTTTCACATTTCCATTTTTATTTACTCCTCTTTATTTTTGAGGTGATTCTTGAGCTGTATATATTAAACTGGTTTTGAATTATAGAATGCTTAGCGAAATTATTTAATGCCCTTTTCGTGTATGTGCAGTTATGCATCGAGACCTATCTATTAAAATGAGAGACATTGAAAAAATTGAAACCTATAAGATATCATTGTTATAGTTTATCATAAAATTATTAAATTATTCAGAAATAGATTTTTATGAAGCTCTTTTCTATTTCCTTTTAGTGTTTAGTGTGTTATTTTTATACTTTGATTCATCTCTCTTTTATTGTTTCTTGCAGTAGTTTTATTCTCCCCCATTCAAAGAAGTCCGAGCGAAATTTATAGCTGGAAAATATGAAGATAGGTCCATAAGGATTATCACCTTCACAAAATCTTTATCTGGTGTCATACCTTATCTGTTAAGTAAATAATTGCAGCTGTAATTTCCGTTCCGCTGTGTTCAGTTATTCAGATATAGTGGCATAAACATGGCAATGAGTAGAAGATTGTGACATATTCAAAATGGAGTATCGCGTTGTTATTAAGTTCTCACAAAAGAAGCACTCACTCCAAATGAAATTAAAAAGCTACTGGACGGTGTATACGGGGAAGCATCTCCCTCATATTCTATCGTAAAAGAACGGGCCAAACTTTTTCGAATTGGTCGAGAAAGCATTGAAGACGAAGAGCGTGCAGGTCCGCCCTTGGAGGTGCTCACTCCTGTAAACATCGCTCTTGTGGAAGGAGAAATTATGGAAGACCAGCAGCAAGTTACAGAGGTAATAGCAAGGTTGGTCCTTTCTACAACAGTCCTTCGAACTATTCATGAACATTTAAACATGAATAAGGTTAGTGCAAGATGAGTAGCTAGACGTCTTTCCTCAGTCCAAAAGCAGCAACGGGTCATCTGTTGTCAGGCATTTTTGGAGGTCTGTCATGGCAACGAGAGAGAAGTTTTGCAAACCATTGTTACAGGAGATGAAACTGTGATCCTCTACTATGATCCGTTGTCCAAAAAAGTATCAACGGAGTGGCGTAAACCTGGCGAAGTACCGCCTCTAAAAACCAAGGTCACTCAGTCAACGAAGAGATCATGACCACAATCTTTTGGGACTGTGAAGGAATACTCTTCATTGACTTCAAGAAGAGGAACAACACAGTAAATGGGGAGTACCATGCTGGTATACTGCACAGACTAAGTGCTTCCATCACAGAGAAAAGGCGAGGAAAGCTGAGTGATGGTGTGGGCCTTCTTCACGACAACGCCACTGTGCACACAGGTCTTGTTGCAAAGGAAGCTGTGAAGAAATGCCGCTTCAAGGAGATCGATCATCCACCCTACAGCCCAGATCTAGCTCCCATTGACTACTTTCTCTTCTCAAAACTCAAGAAAGACATTTGAGGAAGGAAATTTAATTGTGACGAAGAAGTGATGGAAGCTGTTTATGCCCATTTTGCAAACAATACTTCTGACTATTTTTTGAGGGGGGGATTGAAATGTTAATTCAAAGATGTGAGAAGTGTATTGCAATAAAGGGTAGATATATTGAAAAGTGAAGTATAGTTTTAGTATTTATCATCCCTACAAAATGGTTAGGCCGGAAACCTATGGACCTATCCTATATCACAATAATCAAATGGTAAAACTCACTTAATATATATTAATGTGAAAATAAAGCTCAATAATATTGTATATAAAAACACTGGAAATATTTAAATGTTGGGAGCTTCATTCTTGAAGTAAGAAGCTATGAAGAAAGCAATAATATTTCAAATGTAATTTTTCATTGCATTTAGAATAGTCTGATTCATAAAAATATTGGGAAATGAGACCAAAGTCACTTATAATATGAAATGTATTTATTAAGAAAAAGAGCTCATATGAGTGTGTTGAAAAACTGTGTTATCTGCTCACAAAAATAGATTTTGTTAATTCACATTAATCTAATAGAAGATTATTTTCTAGTAATCCAAGTTGAAATGGAAACATTTCTTATGTGAAGTATCAAATGTACCACTATGTTCTTCTGAGTATGGGCGTTGAACAGAGAAAGATGGATAAGAAACATACAATGATAATCTTCTATATAACATACATTTTATACAGTATGTAACACTCTGTTTTATATTGGGGCTACAGAAACGGTGGACATAAGATGAAGCAAAGGACGTTTAGGCACCTTTTGAAGAAGGCCAAGGAAAAACGGGAAAAGACCTTAGCCATGGAAGATAGGATTGCAGTTTAAGCGTTTTTACCTGTTCGACTTCGGCTACCTGTTTTGATGGATATCTACTGAATGGTGAAATGTCAAGATATGCAATATACGCTAAACACAACAGATACTTTTATAAACAATTTCGTGAAAAATATTTGATAAATATGCACTATTTTTATACTCGAAATCGGCGTTTAAATGTTGTTATTTATTATTAATGTCGCATGCGTCATATTCTTTAATACATGAACATTTATACCGCATCCTCCATTGATGCTTGCGTACCGAGTCTAGTTTAGGAAACTTACCGGAAAGGCACCCTGAGTGTGTATTTCATTCACGTGAAAAAAACATGAAAGCATGTTTACCTTTCAATTGCAAACATTTTGTGTTTAAAATGTAATATAGTAGAACAAACAAAACACATTAAATTTAAGATAATCAGAGTCTCTAATATTAACTTTCAGTGGAGAGGCGTGGGAAACGATGCTAACAAATTGGAAATGTTGGCAAAAACACGTGTGCACCCCTCAAAGCCTACTCCTTCTCTCTGTGTCATTTCAAACACGTTCTCAGTAAACCCCAGAGCAGGTCTTTGCCGTTATCATACTTGAGGTTCCACAACCTAGATAATGAAAGAAAAAACACGGGGTCGTGAATCAAGTACATGATTGTATTTACTTATCAAATAAAAAGTACGACATTTTAAAATTATATTCTACGCTTTTTGATTTATAAATGAATATTCTTTTGCATTAGATAAACATAAATTATAGAAACCTGAAAATTTATGTTTCATTGGCGATATAACTTAGACATCGATGCTGTATTACTGCCAACCATAGCTAGATAAATATGTTGTATGCAGCTCCGTGCGTTAAGTAATTACATGGTTTCTATGGCTCCAAGGATGGAAATATACTTTGAAAAAGTACTGCCCATTGTTACGTTGGGCAAGATAGATTTGTAGATTCATCAAAATTTCACATAATGTTACTTATGTTTTGGGGGAGTGCGTACATATATCCGCCACATGCATACTAGGTTTACCATGGCCAGAATAGACAAACATTGATGATAAGCTTATTAGAATTACCAATGTAATTGTGGTAAGAAACTGCACTGTAATCGTACGCAAAACTGGTGAAAATGAATTAAAGAAGACTCTCTCTGTTGGCAGTATCAGAAATTTCAGAAGCTGAGTTGAAGAGACATGTGCAATAAGATACCGGGAGAAGAATATGAATATATATATATATCTGCCGATATAAAGAAGATGTCTTCCTCAAGAATGCTCTGCTAATCGTTCAACATGATACTGGTCTATTTTGCTATGGGGATGTTTTTTCTGGGAAAAAAGTTGGAGATATAAAAAATTAAAGAAAAATGGATAGAAACAATCACAAAATTCTTTATCATGCAATATCATTTTGATTAAGGAAAATTTGTCACCTAGTAGCAAAACAATTCTAAACATCTATCTGGATATTGCATAAGATTCTCTTACATTATGTCTAAAGAAAAGTACAGAATGTCGCCCCGAAGTCTTGACTCCAACCTCCATAGAACTGTTACCGAACGAAGAGGATAGAATTTCCTGGTAACAAGTGTTTTTAAGAACTTTCAAATATCTCTGGAAATTTATAGCAAGTATGGGATTACATGTCACCTTGATGACTTCGAAACCAAATACCTGGATTGCTTAGGCAGTTAGTACACTTGCATAAACCCAAACCTCAATTTTTTTCCTTGTAATGCATACACCCAGAGTGCCAAAAATGTATACACATTTTCACAGCAGATATCTATTTAATATATTTCAAAGTTGGACCTAAAAACAATAGTGATGTATTTTATGATATTATGTAAACAGATGTGACTCACATTACGTTATGCTAGAGTTGCTACTACAAAACGGAGCCAAGATTATCGTTTTAATAGCGAAAAGCAATTTTGAAGTGTTATTGGAAAACCGAGAATGTTGTTGAGGTTCAAAGGTAATGGAGATGTGTGTACAAAACAGAACCGCCAACGTGAGTGACAATTGCACGCACGGGGGACTGGTCGGTCCTGGTGGTGTAGTGGTTACCATACTTGCTTCCTAAACCCAAGATCGCGGGTCCGAACCCGGCCAGGACCGATGGATTTTTCCGGGCGTAAAAATCCTAAGTATGGCTTTCTTCGGAAGGGAAGTAAAGCCGTGGTCCCGTGTCGTACATTTACGGCACGGAAAAGAACCTCAAGCCTGAAAGAGCAAAATATGTCGGCCATTTCACGCCCTGGGTTGAATGGGATGCTGATGACCTGAGCTGTTAAAGAGCGTCCATAAGTAAACCAATAAAAAAAAAAAAAAAAAACGGGGAACTCTTAAGGATGTTGTATAGTGTAGCAAACCAGCTACACTGACAACACTTCGGGAAGAAATTGAAACGGCATGTGTGCAATCGCTGAGGACACTTGCGCAAACGTTGCTCAATCAGTAGTTCAACGTACTCAGAAGTGTATCGACGCCAATGGTGGGCATTTTGAGTAACTAAAGTAATTTTCTGTTTGTGTGCTTTCACTTTTTTCTTTGCTTGAAGTGTGTATACATTTTTGGCACCCTCTGTATTTTCCCTCAATTGTTATATTTCTAAGCTAATAAATATTCTTATGCTGATTGTAGCGGTAGTGTAAAAAATAAAATATATGCAGGGCAACATAACTTTAACGAAATCTACAGAATAATTCGAAATTGCGGGGTAAAGCCCGACGAGGATATTGATGGATTTTTAGGGCATAAAATTCTGTATGACTTCCTTCGGAAGAGAAGTAAAACCGTTCATTCCGTGTCGTAGATTTTACGGCACTTAAAAGAATCTCTAGCTGAGAGAACAGATCTCTGAATACAATTTATAGGCCTTAATTGAATGGGACGTTAATGACTAAAGCACATCCTAAAATAAAACCAAAAAAATAAATATCTCTAGTTTCTGGGAGACCTACACACTTCAAGTAAAAACTATGTTATCCAAAAGTAAAACCATTGGCAGTTAAACGAAATTTACATGAATACTAAAAACAAGAAACTGAAAACATATGACAAAGCAACTCTAGAGCCTTATAGTGCGTGAACACGTGGTAACGCTGCAGCACCGGGTTACCTAGGGGACCCTCTGCTGCGGCTTCTGTTACATATCAAAAGAGAATGCAGAGCAATTTGCAGGTGATTCTGTTTTCGCCATCAGTTTCATTGATTAACACCTTCTTTCATTCTCTTGTGCTATCACTACTTAATCTAAAGAACCATCAGCTACCAGCGACAGCACATTCTATGGCAATGCACAATAAAGCAATGCCTCGTAGAAAGAAAATGCGTTTAGAAGGTTTCTCAGATAAACATGCTTTGAGTCTGATGTTCTCCAGTGCTTCCTTTTGTATTAGCTGCCGGATGGTGCTGATCCCCTTTATTTTTGTTGACGGTATACATCTAGGAAGAGGACTTGCAGTTTTAACTATAGGTAATTAACTGTGAGGCTTTAGGAAATTTTTTTCTTTTTACGAAGGGTAATAGCAAACAGTTGTTTATGCGTATTATATACGATGGTAGGTCCATAAGTTTCCGGCCTAACTATTTTCTAGATAAGTTAAAGGCAAACACTATATTTAACTTTTCAATATAGTTACCCTTTATTGCAATATACTTCTCACACTTCTCACATCTTTGAATCAACATTTCATTCCCCCCTCCAAAAATAGTCAGAAGGCTTGTCTGCAAAAAGGGCATAAACAGCATCCATCACTTCTTCGTCACACTTAAATTTCCTTCCTCGAAGATCCTTCTTGAGTTTTGAGAAGAGCCAAAACCACTGACAGCTCGATCTGGGATGTAGGGTGGATAGTCTATCGGTGGATGTAACCCCCGTGGAATTGGTTAAGCCAACGTCTATTTACTTTGAACCGAATATATAAGAAAACGTTTGTTCCACTGGGTCATCAGTTGACAAACACAGTTCGGAAGTGCAGTTCATATCATCAATTCAGAGGATCAGATAGTCAGAGAAAGTCAGTCAGATCATTAGATTAATTTCACGTACTTTGGTGTCGCGGCAGTTAAATTTATACTTAGCGTAACCAATTTCCATCGTACGCAGAACACCAGAGGACGCAAAAGATTTTGCGAATAATTACTATATATTATGTCGCAAGCGTAATTATTTACACAGTTGATATTTTCTCCCAGTCCCATTGAGCACGAGTCACAAAACAGTGGAACAAAATCCTGAGATATTAATGTCATGATGCGTGGGCAAAATACCAAAGGGATTAATAATCAATTAACGATATGCCATTAGTACATATGGGGATCAGCAACTAAATCATTTTATAATTGGCGACCAACCTGTCCCCAACGATAAACCGATTCAAAATTAGTGCCCAACCTGGGGCTCTCAGCCGGACTGTACTAAACCGCTTCAAATTGTTCAGCAGCTGAATAAAAGTGATTAAGTAAAACAGTAACCAGGAAAACGGAAAATAACAGGATAATATCCTTCTTCGTTATTATAATTAAATGGAAACATGCATTAATTAAATTTGTCATCTCTGGTGTATATCACGACAATATTGACTCAAACTTCAGTACATAAATCATCCCTTAGCCCGAAGTTGTAGTTCAAAGAAGAGAAATAAACAATATCAGCAAACCAATGTAATATAAGCAGTTGACGTTACAATATTAAATTCAATTACTATGACAAAGTTCTCTTACCTTCATGACATTTCTCACGACCCTTTTCTCGGTTAAGAGCTGACTCTCGGATGCTCAGAATCGTTGTTCCAGTCTGCACGAGGGTCAGATTCCTTTTACTCAAGTCACAAGAGATATTTTTATATACGAGGGTAGATCCATAAGTTTCCGGCCTAATCATTTTGTAGGTATGATAAAGACAAAAACTATATTTCATTTTTCAATATAGTTTCCTTTACTGCAATACACTTCCAATATCTCTGAATTAACATTTAAATCCCCCTGCCCAAAATAGTTAGAATTCTTGTCTGCAAAATGGACATAAACAGCATCCATCACGTCTTCGTCACTCTTAAAATTCCTTCCATGAAGGTCCTTCTTGAGTTCTGAGAAGAGAAAGTAGTCATTGGGAGGTAGATCTGGGATGTAAGGTAGATGGTCGATCTCCTTGAAGTCACATTTATTCACAGCTTCCTTTGCAACAAGAGCTGTGTGCACAGGTGCGTTGTCTTGAAGAAGACGCACACCACCACTCAGCTTTCCTCGCCTTTTCTCTTTGATGGAAGCATGTAGTCTGTGCAGTAGGCCAATATAGTACTTCCCATTTACTATGGTGTTCCTCTCCTTGAGGTTAATGAAGAGTATTCCTTCACAGTCCCAAAAGATTGTGGCCATGATCTTGGTTGATTGAGTGACCTTGGCCTTCAGAGGCGATGCTTCGCCAGGTTTTCGCCACTCCATCGATTCTGTTTTGGACAAGGAATCATAGTACTGGACGATAATTTCATTTCCTGTAACAATGGCTTGCAGCACTTCTCTCTCGGAGCCACGGCAGAACTCCAAAAATTCCTGACAACAGACGACTCGTTGCTGCTTTTGGACTGAAATGCCCATTTTGCACTAACCTCATTCATGTTTAAATATTCATGAATAATTCGAAGGACTGTTGTTTTAGAAGGGCTCAACCTTGTTGCTATTTCTGTAACTTTGGGTCACCGGTTGTCCATAAATTCTTCTTCCACTAGAGCAATGTTTTCAGGAGTGAACACCTCCAAGGGCCGACCTGCACGTCTTCGTCTTCAATGCTTTCTCGACCCATTCGAAAAAGTTTGGCCCATTCTTTTACGGTAAAATATGAGGGGGATGCTTTCACATATACACCGTCCAATCGCTGTTTAATTTCATTAGGAGTATGTACTTCTTTTGTGAAGAACTTAATAATAGCTCGATACTCCATTTTGAACATGCATGTTGTATATGAGTGATTTATTTAGCACATTATCTTGTTAGCAAGCATGAACCTCGTACGCTGAGAACCCAGAAATATTCTCTGAACACATAGCCTTAGTAGTTAGCAACAGGAAATATAGAACATTATTAGGGGCGAGAGCATAGAGAACTGGCTTGAGCGCATGGCATTCCTGAATAAATCTGCTCGTAACATTCAATGTAAATCTAATATCGTGAATAGCGGAAAGCAAGCTATCGTTTTTGTTTCGCACACTGATACGCGGCAATGGAGTAGTTGTAGCCTAGGTGACATACGATATTTGATATCTAACTCCACAACCTGCAGGTTATGTATCTTGTTGTACAACACACATGGATTATAATACCAGAAATGGGCTTTTGTTTGTTTCCGTTACTGTTGGCCGCATGAAAGGATTGCGGGAATACATTATATTTTATAACATTGAAAATACTAGCTATTAATAGTCGAAGCCGAAACATCAAATCCTTGCATCTCTGGAATATTGCCTTGTTTAATATCCGCACTCCATGTTTATTTAAGATTCACATATCTATTATCTATTATGCATACTCTTGACGGCATTGCAGCTTCCCTAATTAATCCGGTTAGTTCCACAAAATCAATAATCAATATGCTTATGTACATATTCGAGATTTTATTTAATCAGTTTATCATGTTGTTACCGTCGATTCGTTCATTCCCAAGAGCTTGCAAGCCCTTCATTACGCTATCCAAAACTATGAAACATAAACATCCATTTAAATTTTTTTAATAAATTAGTTATGTTAATATTGTTAATTATGCATGTATAATTTTTGTTTTTGTACAAAGGGCTTAAAAAGAGAGGACGTTAATGAGAATATTTGCACTGATGAATGGGGTACATTAGATCTCTAGTTTAAATAGTACTATTGCATTAAAATAGCAAAAAATCCTAATAAACTTGAAATTTCTTGTCATATTTAAAAAAATAACATATGGCCCCTTGTGTCAGACCTGAAATGATTGAATTTAGGTGTCTGAACTTCAAAATAACTAAAATATTGAACAGAAACCAAAAAAACAAATTAATTTGAAACAAGTGGTTAAAATAAGTAATGGTCCGAAATAACTTTCCCCACGAGAAATTTTAAAATTAGTCCTTCTCGAAGTTATTTATTATGAAATATCATTACTAAAAAACTTCATAATGAACTGCAATCAGCAACAGAGGTGAATGAACCTATTTTGCGTAACTTTAATTTTAAAAATGTTAATTTTGTAAAGGTATTATGGGATAAAAATGCTAATGTTTTATCATTTCTATTGAACAATTTTTATTTCTGCACATTGATGGATAATACATTTTGTTTCATACCAAGTATGTCGACTTTATCTTTTTTCCGTTCTTGAAAAGTATGGGAAATGGGATTTTTTGTGTATTGTAATAACTTTCCGGACTCCTCTTTTACCATACACCATGAAAAACGTAATCTTCAGGTTTAAACCTCTATAATTGGTTTGTAAAGTTGAGAGAAGGGGCACAAGAGGAGTCCAAAAACAGTAGTGAAAGATGAAAACATCGCTCATGTAGAAGCCATAGTGAAGAATATGAGTGAATGACTTATAGCAATATATACATAAGCACTGCGTAAACTAAGTGAATTTCTCAACAAGTTCAATTTGCAAATTACAGAGCAATAGAGCAGAGAAATTGCATATTGCGTTTACAGAAATTGGGTGTAGCTCATAATTCAAAACACTCGTTTCTGACAATTTCTTTCTCTTGTAGAAGACGGGCCTAAATAAATTAACCTACTGTATGATTTATCCTTGAATTCTGCGACCGCAGTACAACAATAACACTTGGCATTCTTGAACTATAACAAACTTGACGGTACGTAATACATATATCCTATTCTTGCGGGACTTGGCTGGTCGCAGCGACCTCTGTGTCTTATACTTCCGTCTTGCGACAGGGTCATTGCTAGAGGGTAGTACTGTAAGGAGGAATGTGATCAGCATGCCGACACCCCGTCGATCGCCCATCACGTGGCTTTTGAAATCGAAGGACGCCAACTCTCTATTAGGCCGATCCCCAATTGTCTTCTCGAGGCTGCGTGGACCCCATTGCAGACCTCCCTAATTTAGAAGTAGGCTTGGAATCAACCGCGAGACCCAGTCAGCAGTCAGCAACGCTAGCCACTAGACCATGGAGGCGGCCAATATATGAATCAGATTATGAACTTTTATTATAAAAAAAAAAGAAGTAGGAATATTATAAAAGATTAAACAAGAAAAGTTAAACATGACTACCACTGGCTATCAAACAGTAGCAGTGTATTTATTTACAAAGTATATATGTCAGAAATGTAAATCATCCATGTCGCACGGGTCCTGGTATTGTTCGTGCTTTACAATACATAACAAATACATGGACTTTCACAAGTCTTTATGTAATTCTTAAGGGATAAATTATATATATATATATATATATATAATGAAACAAATAAAATATAGAAAGAAAGAATAGTTTTAATAATATGTATGTAAAATAAACAGAGAAGTACAAAAATAAATAACTTATACCCCCATATATATCCATAATAATGTGTCTAATGTTTCCTTAGCGCTCGCACGTCGTATAAACATTTGTCTAGTTTCTCCTCCTCCTTCCTGTCCAGCAATGCCACTAGGGCAGTCACAAACTGGCCCAGAAGATACCCATTTCTGCATTTTTAAGTCCCCTTGCAGTACGCTAGAATATGTACCTAAGATATACTGGTCAGGTTCTTGCACTTTCTCTCTGTCTGCTAGTCATCCGCCGCTAAGCCAAGCGAGAATTGCTGAGTTTGGCTCCTGTTTGGATATAACACTGAATTCACCACTCGAGTATCATCTCCAATTATATCTCTAGCGAATCTTTTTCTGTACACTCCGAAAGACGTTTCTTAATGTTTCTCCAAACCCTCGACTGCCACGGCTGGCTGAGGTCGTTAACGCGCGGGAGGTCTGGGGTTCGAGTCCCGCCAAAACCGTCCTCCCTGACTAAGGTGTTTTCCAGGTTTTCCTCAGTCCTTATAAATGGCAAATGCCGGGGAGGTACACTAAACTTAAGCCTGGAACGTTTCCTTCCTTAAAAAAAAAATCCTTTCTCAACATATCATTACATCTCATGTATCATCAGTGTCCATTGCCTGTGGTGCCTCTGTAGTAAAAACGGGCGTTAAACATTTTTCATTCACCCTCCTCCTGACTTTCCTCCACCCTATGATTCAAAATGTTTCCCATTCTGTTTGTTTGCAGAATCTTTATTAATTTTGAAACCCAAGTCCTATTTTCCGCCGTTCTCAGTTGCTCATGGTAGCAAGTGCTTGAGAAATATTGGTAGTTCTATGCTATAATCGGCATTAGTAAGTATTTTCCTGAAACGTTTTTTCCAGTTATATCCAATATCTATTGTTTTAATTTCTCACGAGCGGAGAGTACTCGTTTTTTTTTTTTTTTTCATTGATTTATTTATGGACGCTCTTTAACATCTCAGGTCATCAGCGTCCCATTCAACTCAGGGCGTGAAACGGCCGACAAATTTTGCTCAGAGGCCTCTCTTTCAGGCTTGAGTTTCTTTTTCGTGCCGTAAATGTACGACACGGGACCCACGGCTTTACTTCCCTTCCGAAGGAAGCCATACTTAGGATTTTTACGCCCGAAAAAATCCATCGATCCTGGCCGGGTTCGAACCCGCGTTTTGGGCGTAGGAGGCAAGTATGGTAACCACTACACCACCAGGACCGACGGAGAGTACTCGTAAAACAAATAGTTACCTGGGTTCATATCTGGTTACTTAATAGGCCAACTGTTCAGAAAATGCTTACCAATTACATGATCACCAAAAGTGTTGCTTAATAGTGTTTTTTTCTCAACATTATTTAAGTGAGTTTGAGCACCATCTTGCACAATTTTTTTTGATATGATTCTGTAATATTAGTATTACTAAATCCTGCAACATTCCTGCCGTTACTGATTTTTAATGTTACTTTTCCATTTTCATCATAGATATAAAATGGAAAACCACAACCAACAATAACCTTGGCATCATATAATTATTGCTAATAAATTGCGTTCGGATTATTTTCCGCCGATACTCAGCAATTGCTAACACTGCGAGTGCTAACACTGAAATATGTACAAGCTTTTATATAACAATCCAACGTTATTCCGAAATTCTTAACATTTGCAAAGCGAAAGTGACGCTAATATTTTGCTCTTTGGGTTCAAAACGCATTTCCATTTTATAGGGGTAGAACCGCAGTTGTCTTCTCAAAATTCACCATATTGTTGAATAACTCATCTCCAAACGCTTTGTAACCTTATTACCACTACAAACACTATATTATAACGTTTTAAAATGTCCGTGATTTCTCGTAAAACTAGAGCGGTACTCACTTCGTTTTCTTTCACTTTCGATCTAGCCGACCTTTTATCGGTAACTAAAATTTGTTCACCAGTTTACAAAGTTATTTTACAGATTAGAGCCTATCCCAATACATGTAACCTTCTTAATCCTTTCATTGGGTTTGAATGTTGTGTACTGTATTCGTAATAGCACTGAATGAGTTCAATATGAACTAATAACGGCAAAACCATTATAAAAATAAACTTTAGAAAATTGCCGTCGGTATTCTAAACCACATTTATTTATACAAGCGTGACACAGCTACCATAGCAACAAAAGTTAAACAAAAACCTTGTAGAAGAAAGTCCCCAATTCCTCTAAAGCATAATTGTATTTATGCGGAATTTTTTTTTTTTTGTTGAATGATTTATTTATAGACGCTCTTTAACAGCTCAGGTCATCAGCGTCCCATTCAACTCAGGGCGTGAAACGGCCGACAAATTTTGCTCAGAGATCTCTCTTTCAGGCTTGAGGTTCTTTTTCGTGCCGTAAATGTACGACACGGGACCCACGGCTTTACTACCCTTCCGAAGGAAGCCATACTTAGGATTTTTACGCCCGAAAAAATCCATCGGTCCTGGCCGGGTTCGAACCCGCGATCTTGGGTTTAGGAGGCAAATATGGTAACCACTACACCACCAGGACCGACTATGAGGGACCAAATTATTAATATGTGTAGAAGATAAATCCATTTTAAACTTGGAATTTACTTCAGAATACTCCTGTACAGTTCAAAGTGCAACACTATAGGTTAAAATGCTTACCATATCTAACTTGTGTGTTAACATAACCTCCTTTGTTACTTTGATCACTATGAACAGAAAACTTTATACACTTTACCATGCTTTTCTTTTGATTCACTTGGTATTAATTTCCCCATGGTTTCTTTAGATTTATCAACTGATTATTTAGGAGACTCACAGCAGTTATTGAAATCTTCTCTCCACGAGTTTCCTTCATTTAACTCTTTGTTTATTAGCTGCTTCAACTGTCTGTAGAATGGCCGAAGTTACGGGCCCTATAATGATCGTAATATCTGGTATTACTTGTTCGTTTATTTGCGTTATTTAAGGACGCTCTTTAACACCACAGTTCATTAGCGTCTCACTCAGTTCAGGGCGTGAAATGGCAGATATACCGAGAGTGCCAAAAATGTCTACACACTTTCACAGTAGATATCTATTTAATATATTTCAAAGATGGATGGAAAAATAACAGTAAAGTGTAGTGTGATGTTCTGTAAACAGATGTGACACACATAAATTATGATAGCGTTACTACGTGACAGATAAATCAACAATGAACAAATAAAGCCAAGATTATCGTTTGAACAGCAGAAAGCAATTTTGAAGCGGTATTGCAAAACCGAGAATGTTGTTGTACAGAACGGAACCGTTCTCCGGATCTAACTCCGTTGGACTTCTACCTATGGGGAACTCTTAAGGATGCTGTATACCATAGAAAACCAGCTACACTGACAGCACTTCGGGAAGAAATTGAAACGGTTGGTCCTGCAATCGCTGAGGATACTTTCGCAAACGTTGCTCAATCAGTAGTTCAAGATACTCAGAAGTGTATCGACGCCGACAGTCGGCATTTTGATCAACTGTTTTAACTGTAAAAGTCTAAGATGATTAATGCTCTTCATTTTCTGTTTGTGTGAATTCAGTTTTGTTATGTTAATACAGTTGTTTTTTTGCTTGAAGTGTGTATACATTTTTTGGCACCCTGTATATTGCTCAGAGGCCTATTCTTTCAGGATTTGGATTCTTTTACGAGCCGTTAATCTACGACACAGGATCAATGGCTTTACTTGCCTTCCGAAGGAAGCCATACTTAAGATTTTTACGCCCTAAAATATCCATCGTGGATTTGAATTCACGAACGTTAGAGTCAAGTATGGCTACCACTAGACTATTAGAACCAAACAAGTATATCCTCAACATACATTACAATATAAATAAAAGCAAAGTAATTGCCAGAATATTTTACCCAACCACTACGAAAATACCTTTACCGCAGTAGCTTCCAAATTGTTAGCTCGCCCCCACCCTCACTCGTAGGGTAAAGGTTCACTTCTGTTGTGTATACATACATGACTATTTTCCAACGAGTATTCTAACAAGACATATCAGAGCAAAGCGAATATATATCTAAAACAAAAATGATGGATATAATACTTTTTTGCATACAAAAAATAAAGTTATCTCAGTACGTTTAAAGCAAAATGTACGTGCTCTGTATTTTCGTAGGCAGTTTTCTAGAAGTCTTTTTATAACTTTATGAGTGACTAATTTTCTATATCTTCGGCAGTTTTTCATTTTAAGGAGCCAATAAATATAATATAACTTGTGTATAGAGGGCTGGCCACAGAACCTCTACAATGGTTAGGGAATGTAGTATTTTCACTTCATTAGAAGGAAGTCTCTCTTCATGCCGTTTTTCACAATAAATCGGCAAATAGTTTTGTATTTATTCACATCATGAACTATCATGAACCATCTAATTCTGGAGGGATGACATTCAATAAATAAACCTTTTACTTATGCAAGTGTCTAGGGATCAACAGGGGTCGCTAAGACACGGAATCGTGAACACCAAGTCAATGGTAAGGGACCGTGCTTCCTGACTTAAGTTTATTCCAGTTTTTCATATTCTCAATAATGGTAAATACCTGAAAGGGACACTGAATTTAAGCCTGCGACACTTCCTTTCTCAGCTTATCATTTCATCTTATGCACAATCTGTGTCCAATGGTGCCACAGTAGTAAAATTGAACTTCACGTGTTATTACCTTACGACAGTGCCTCACATGTTTGGCATGTAACCAGAAGTTTCGATTTGTTGTACGATAATGTATGTTTAGATAAAAATTAGTTTGCAAACTGTGATTTAGAAGCTATCGATAAAAAGCCTACCCTGGTGAAGATCTGTTGTCTCTGTTATTGAGACATGTGTTTATAACTATAACTTCCCCCCAAATCTTTCTGAAAGAAATTACATTGCTCTTCTACGTTATTGTTCTGGTCCTTTCTTTCAAATTAAGGGCATCGCGTGGCACAGTGGGACGATATCCTGCTCTTCTGTTTTAAAACAGAGCATGACATATTACAATTATTATCTCTCGTTTATCTATACCAAAATAGACGCAGTTCTGGTTTTAAAGTATTTCATGAATTACTGTTGCGAATGTGCTACATGCATAGATGCAACTGATTCGAAAATGTTTGAGAAAGGCGTCCCCAGTCATTTGCTGACTTAGAGCATACATTGTTGTCAATCACAGGTATCTATTCAAATTCTACCACGAGATGAAAACTATTTTAACTTAAATTTCACCACAAAATTCAAGGAAAAGGTCTATCAATTTAATTTTACTTTAATCATCGAGATAACGAGTTTGTAAATAATATGCAAATTATTGCAATTTATTCTGTAAACAGATGAAGGAGGTACTAGGATGTGTTGCATCTTTCAACCCGCATAGGGCTATTTAGAGCTGTCAGCCATTCTAACAATGCACCTACCATGCATGCAGAGAAATAAACATTTATTTTACAAGAAATTCTTAATATTAGTATATGAAAGCACAGAAAGAGGAAAAAAGATTTAAGTGTAAAGACGAAGCCTTCAAAGACAAATGGTTACTATATTATTATTTTTACTTCAGTGATTTCCTGTCCAATAATCCAGAGGTTCTCGAACTTTCCTTTGAAGATCCCTCGCTATCACAGTCCTCCAAAAGGGATGGTGTAACCACACTTGCCTCCTAAACCCAAGGTCGCGGGTTCGATCCCGGCCAGGACCTTGGATTTTTTTCGGGCGTAAAAATCCTAAATATGGCTTCCTTCGGAAGGGAAGTATAGCCGTGGGTCCCGTGTCGTACATTTACGGCACGATAAAGAACCTCAAGCCTGAAAGAAGAGACCTCTGAGCAAAATTTGTAATCTGTTTCACGCCCTGAATAGAATGGGACGCTGATGACCTGAGATGTTAAAAAGCGTTCGTAATTAAACAAAATAAAAAAGAAGACCCCCTAAGATTATGCTAAAAGATTAAAATTCTAAAATTTCATCTTATATGTGCATTTGTACATAAATAATGTTGGTTTCAGGGACATGAGTTGTAAATGCATCAATATGTTAAATAGGTAACTATCGAAATCCTTACAGTAAGATAAGGCATGTTGGGCAACCGGCAAGGGAGACTTGGTTTTAACAGAACGTCAATGATTGTACGGAGCGGAACAACGTGGAAATTAAATCAATATAAAATGTTTTGCAAAACTTACAATATATATATATATATATATATATATTATTCACGGAATAATAAAAACTTCTTAAAAACATAAAATTTATAAAAAACACTCAGAATGCAACATAAAAAGTTCACACTAAAAACCGTAAAACTGAACACTAAAACCACACGATATTTCGAGCTTGGCTCTTGATCACGTGCTGAGAATGAACTGAGCTGTGGCGGACGGTGTTTCTCTTAGTGAGGCATAAGGGATGTGACGTGGCAGCAAAACTGCCAACTGCAGCTGAACAAAGTAGTTTGGCAAACCTGGCAGTACAAGGAAATATTGAGGCCTGGAGGAATACGGGCCTTATGCAAAACTATTGCTGCCATCTCTAGGTCTCTAAGTAAATTATGTTTCGATGGAGGGGCGGCATCTATGAGAATAAGGGAAAAACAGTCATCGAACGTGGCCTGGTGAAAATTGGCATGTTGTGATACCGACAATGGGGAACAGGTTTTAATCGAACGCCTGTGAATGTTCATTATAAGAGAAACCATAGTGGAACGTTAGTCCAATATAAAAAGCTGGACAAAACTTGCATTTAAGTAAATACACAACATTCGTAGAGGTGCAGTTGAAAAATGAGTGAATTTTAAACTCTGATTTCAGGTTCGGACTAACAAAAGACGAGCATGGGGATATCAAGGTACAGGTCTTACATTTAGGGCGGTTGCATGGATATGAGCCAAGTGTAGAGAAGGAGGGCTGAGGATAATCAATATTTCTGCGAAAAAATGCTCCTGAGATTGCGAGCCGACCTTACTTAGAGACCTAGAGATGGCAGCAATAGTTTTGCATAAAGCACGTATTTCTCCAGGCCTTAATATTTCCATGTAATACTGCCAGGTTGGCCAAACTACTTTGTTCAGCTATAGTTGGCAGTTTTCTGTCAGGTCACATCCCTTATGCCTCACTAAGACAGACACCGCCTGACACCGCACTTACATTGTTAAGTGTGTTACATTATTTTTCATTTATATACACGACATTCTTAGAAACACAGTTAGCAAATGAAGAAATGTTAAATTCTCTGGATAAATTGAGGATTTGGAATGAATGACATGCCATAATTAGCGCACAGGTTTTTGCATTTAGGGCGTTGGCAAAGATATGAGCCTGCGACCTTTTGGGGTAATTTGGTTGCAGCGAAATATACTTTTAAGGTGGGATACACATTTAGAGAAACAACTTATAGATGAATCATTAATAAAGCATCAAGACATTATTTAAAAAAAATGTTTGATGCTCTCAATTCCAGGGAAACTAGTTATAACAAGTTACTCAGAGATAGAGAGATAGTTTAGCATTAAGCGCGTTCACCACCGGGTTTAAATCTTACGTGTTAATATTTCCCTTTCCACTTTGTTGTTATTGTTTTCAATTATTAATATATCTATTATTTTTCTTCTCCTGGCCTTTTCCGCTAGTTGCTTATTTCATCCGTTTCTATGCATTAACTTCGAGATTCAATATTTACCTACCTCACCTTCCCTTATATTCTGACTTTGAACAACACAAGCAGTTCGAAATATGGGGATATTTGTGTTACTATTTAAATGTTTTTACCTATTTTGTATTTTCTATCCTTCTTATTTTATCTACATTCTTCCAAGAGTTAATTCATATTTAAAGTTGTTCAAAAAGAATATATAAATATATATTTTTTCATTATTTGCCTTTTTATTACGTATATGCATATGAGAAAGACGCGTGTTTATTGCCAGGGAAACTATAGTTGTACATATGAATGCTGTTTCTCATGTTTTCGACTTACCTACTTGAAATCTCTTTCCGTGATAAATAGTTGCTACAATTTTAATCTAATTTACTTTACGTCAATAAACAAATACGCATCGTACACTTAATTCTCTTTCTTTTTCCTTTTTTATCCATATGCTCATAAACAAATACCGTTAACAGCATTCTATTGATTTATGGACAGACGAGGATCCGCTAATCACAGTTTGAAAACAGGTGCTTAATACAGTACACCTGAACATGATGTATTTGGAGTTTGTCTTACCTCTTTCCCAGCTTTCTAAGCCAAAGAAAGTCGAAGAATATTACAGAGAATTAAACTGAGGCATAGTAACATTTAAATATGCTTCTTCCAAGAGCAAAATTAATATTTCTTGATGCTATCACGGAGTAAATTTAACTTAAATTTCTTGCTTGCAACATTTTAGTGTAGTTGTCCTATGGCTATGAGAATGTTTCGTTTTTGTTCTCATTATATTAAAATATCATATGTGAAAGAAATAAGAACTTCTCCAAGCTAAACTTAAGTTTTTGAAATACTCTAAGCTCTTCACATTTTATTTATTTTCATGCATGGCATTCCGGCCTGTTTTATTCTAGTTTATTCATATAATACTTTAAATATTATATATTTAAAATGCGCTTTGATTTTCTAAGGAAAATTATAAATACGAAAGTTGCGTGCGGCACCAAAAAATTGACAGTAATTATCAACGATTCCAATGTTTAATAGTTGGACAACGTAACTAGTAATATCTAATTGTAGAGCGTTTTTCGAAAGTAGTGCATTGCTATCTAGATGTCCTCGGAGGCCATTTGTGAGAATATTGAAATCTCGAGATCTGTGAGACAAGCACTAAACAGCTTTTGAGATGTGATGAAAATCTATAGAAAGAAACTGTTATAAAAATTAAAATCTCTCTCCTTGCAAGCCTCAAGAGCAGTTAAAGCCAATTCATTTGAGTTAGCTCTGAGCAGTAAAATGAAATTGCCTGAATGTTGAAAACCAGTCAATGTCAAATAGAGTTTGGGAAACAACCGCTTTGTGCAGATATTTTTATTTTAAATTTGAATTACGTAGGCAAATGACTTAAAAGTTTGACATAGACATTCAGGAAATCTTCTCTTTCACATGCACGGTGTTCTGCTGGTTTGAGAAATTAAGGAGAAGAAGGCAGAAGTAGCGGTGGATGTAAATTCTTGTTGTAGAATGATGAAGAAACGTGTAAAAAGAATTTAAGAATAGAAAGCGGGTCAAAAAGTAAGCACCCAAAGATAAAT